>STHB01008484.1:0-14696 GCA_018908115.1 Anopheles rivulorum | reverse complement strand
TACGGACAGCAAGACAAGCAACGAAATCTCGCCCCAAATATTGGCGTGTCACTGTTACTTTGAATTATTTTTAATGCATTTAATCTTCCCGATGGCAGCGTACTGCTTGGACGTCATCTTTCTTACCTTTTTCACTTGATAAAGCAACTCTGCCAAGATGTGGCAGTAAATGACAGCGTGAAGAAAAGCACAAACCTACTTGCCATGATAAAGTCCCTGATGATACGCTTACAAACTGACCAGAGCGAAGGAACCGGTTTTTGCGCTTCGCCTGTTCTTTCACCAAAGTGTACCAAAAAACTTCCGGAACCGGTCGGTTGCATCCCGAACCATGTTGCCCGTTGGCCAACCGGCAATGTGGGAAGCAAACAGCCAAACAACAAAATAGCGTATAAAACTCTCATTCTTCAATGCATAAGCGCAAAGGAAGAAAACAACACCACCAATATAGCAAATTTATTGGAACGTTTTTACAGCCGGGACAATTGAGTTTTAATTTGTCCGAGGTGCATTCATCCACACACCACCGTTTTGCTGGTGAACCACCGGCCAACAGCTTGTAGTGGCAAGCCGGTGAAACGGTGGAAGGTGTTTCGATTTTCCACCTTCATGCACCAAGGCCAGGTAATCGTGGAAAGACTGACTTCCACACAGAGCTTCGGCCGAAACTTTATAACCGGCATGTGAAGGAAATGCAATGTCAATGGCTGAGTCAAGACACAGTATGTCCACCAATAATTTAGGAACAAAAAGGGATACAACTTGCTCGACTAGAGCTAGAATTTTTGTTGAAATTGGGTCGAAGGACCTCTTCGGCTTTTTATATTGTAATGCACTCTCACTTTACCACCTTTCAACGAAAAAGGGTTTTTATGACCAATTGGAGTGGAAATTAAAGGAAATCTTATTTCCGTACATTGCTGCATCCGTATCATCATTCATGCCGAATGTCGCCTCATTACAATTGTCTAACGTCTGATGGCGGATCGGCTTCTAATGGCTTTCGCCATTAGGTCTCTGACACGAATCTGGTTACGGACGGTTTATTCACGTTTACGACAAAGTTGTAACACATTACACCGAGCAGTTTCTAATCGTGAGCACTACTTTATTGATGTTTTTGTGTTTTTTGTCTTCTAAATCAATTATTTGTTTCTCTCACTGGTGACCTTTATTTTTAATGACCCCAATTGGATCGTTCTTTTGTCAAGCTCAGTCTCATTTAAATGAGATATTTCAGTCATTTCAGGGGTTTGCCTAGCAAGCGAATGATATTGTAGGTATTTTTTAGAGTCATAAATGGGATAGACATTGGATTTTCCAGAAATAAAAAAAGGAATTCACACACGAGAAGGTCGAGTCACTGTTAAAGACAGACGTGTGTTTATTGGTACAGAGAAACAGTAAGTCACTCATAATATTTAAATAAGTGATGTCTGCAATTAAACTTTCAAGTCAAATAAAGTCTGTTCGGAAATTGGTACATAGAATGAGTAACTCTGTGTAAGCGATTCCAATAAGACTTCCTTGAAGAAATTAAATAAAATTATAGATAGTTATCTTAAAAAAAAACTATCATTAAGTAGACACCAAGTAATTCTGAACTGGTCGACTAGTACAGTCTTTTTTATGTCTCCCAAAACTAAACGTCTAGCAAATTAACTAATGGTCTATTGTTTTTAGGGTAAAATTCAAATTAAATAAGTAACTTTACGAAAGGTTTGACTCAATTCAGTTCTACTGCAGGATATTTAGAGTAGAATGGTTGTTGAACAGAACCGAAAGACCTTAAAAAACGTTGATATAAAGTAACTGTTCTTTACCAACCGAAAGCGTATCTTACGCCATATAAATAAATACTTCTCCCAAAGCGAGCAATCACCAAAGCAAACATTACATTGTGCTCTCTGTATGCAACGGCTCAACGGCTTTCAACGGCCAGTTGTATGTCCGTATGCACATTACGCAGGGGAGCTTAAACAAAAACTCAACACACGGAACACTCGGAACACTCGGAAGCAAGCATCAGCAGCAGCACCAACCGGTGGTAAAGGTTACATTTAGCTGTTTTATGTGCATCCGTTACGCCCATTCGTCTATGCCGCTTTAAATCATTCATGAACGAAGATGGGATGGAAAACCGGTGGAATGCTGCAAACAAATTCCATGATCACTATTTAACATCGCGCCATGTTTGGTCGTCCGGGGTTTAGAAAACTCCATTAAAATAAACATCTTACTTGCTCAAGGAAACCAAAAACAGAAACAGAAAAAAGACTGAAGCGAGAGATTACGTTTTCTGTGGGCCGTGTTTTTTTTTTTCTATCCAATCTACCATAAAGAAGTTGCGTCCAGATCGTGTGGCCACACAGAGCAAACCTTTATACCGGTTGTGTGGGTGCTATGATCTCCTCGACTCGGCTAACCCGGGTCTTGTTCTCAGGAGAAAGTAAATTCTCATCCAAAAGGGTTCCGGCCTTAAAATTCGGAACCTTATCTCGGGCCAAAAAACCGGCCAAGATGCAACGCTTCACCAACTGCAGCGGGCCGGCGTGTGTATGAGTCACAGACCGGCAGCTTGCGTACACAGGAAGACGATGGTTCGGTTGTGCGCGGTGTTTTATGGGCTTTTCGGTTTTGTACCATCAGTACTACAGGGAAGTAGCCAGGCCAGGCTAGGCCAGGCCAGTAGGCAGCAGCAACAACAGCAAAACAACACGCATAAAACCACGGATAGGTTTTTATACGTGCGTTACGGTCACGTAGCCACGCGAGTGGCCCTCCCCCCCCCCCTGTTTCAGCTGCCCCTTTTTCTCATCCCCCCCGCCCCCCCCACACTTCGGTTGACCATTCCGGATTCAACAAACCGGAACATCGTAACCGGCCCGGTGTTTCATCAGCTGCAGCACCAAACAACCAACCAACCAACACCATCAAACCAACAGCTGTTGAAAGCCATTGCGAAGTAACGTCCAACAACAACAAAAAAAAAACAGTTACAAACCGAATAAATGCTTGTCAAACGCGTCCGTCTGTGTGTGGTTGTAACACAAAAAAAGAGCTAAAAAAACCGTGTACTTAATGGCAAAGTGTTCCATTAGTGCGCATAGAAGCTCTGTTGCATCACAAGAAAATTGGCGATCAAAAAAGAAGAATAGGATGGTAGTACAAAACAAGAAAGAAGCCACTTTTACATTCTCTATCAGTTTGATACGCTGGAATTGGGTGGAAATGTGCATTCACCTTCGATTTTCAAGACAAAGTTACACGCCAAAACTTCGTCTGTTTGACCTCTAACAAATTTATAGTTTCTTTCTTCAGTTCTATGTCCGTTGTCAGTTTTATTGCTGTAGTCTGTTTTTCAGTAAGAAAAAAAACATGATACGACGATGATGTCGAGAACACAATATATAAGAAAAACCTGAAAAAACATAAATTGATTTGATAACGAAGAGAAAGGAATTTTTCTTCCATTCCCCTTTGCTTTTCCCAGGGAGAAAGAAATCATTTTCATGGTCATTTTCCGTTGGTGTGCCGCTCTGCAAGGGTGTGTGTGTGTATTTGTTCACTGTTCTTAAAGGTCCGCATTTTTCCGGCATTTTTATTGTTGTTGTCTTGTTCCGAATGAGTGTGAGTTTGTTGCATCAGAAAATCGATAACATTATGTACATCGTTTTTGTTTTCTTACACGTTTAGTTCCTTTTTTTCCTATTTCCTTACTAATTGTACTAACTATATTTATTTTTCAAACCAGAATGTAACCCTTTCACCTCCGAAGTAACTACGTTTAAAGATTATTTAGTTATTTTGCTACTCTTACTTTACTACACCAGCCAGTATGCTTCACTCAACAATCAAATTAACGCACTTTCTAAAACTCCAATAAAAATTTTAAAAAATTGTCACCGTAAAAGTATTTCGATTTCCACTAACTAGTTTATAATTGTTGAATTATTTTTTTATTAAAGAAAGCAATTATTAAAGTAAAAACACACTAAAATTGCATAAAACCTTAAAAATGAACAGTTGCAATTGAATAAAAAGTAGCTACTGAATCATTTTTTTCTAGTTTATCAACATCAACACTGGACGAGTGTCTTCCCTACCGTCTAACTTAGCCCATCAATCAAACATACCAAAAACCGTAAAGGCTCACTTTTCTGGTTCTGGTCGGCGTATTGCTTTGTTCCCTGTGTGTTTTTGTAATAGCAAACACTAATACAATAAAACCTGCCTATAAATCTGCTTTTACAGCACACGAAAAATTACACCGCACACACTAATGCGTTAAGGGAAGCGAAAGCCGGCCGTTAAATTTACAAAATAGACGAAAAGATTTCCTTAAACACCAGCTACAGATGAAAGATGTGTTTCGTGAGACTTGGAATCACCATGGTTATGGAGCCGGTTCCAGTCTTGGGACTGTGTCTACCTTTGGTTCTTGTAGGTATAGTAGCCAGGGTAGCCAGGCAAACAACAGGCAAGCACACAAACATTCTTCATTACGCGTTTATCTTAAAGTTTGTTTAATTGTGGTGGCGTTCGTTTTTTTATTATTTCCCCTCGGCGACAGTCGTCTACGCTTTCTGCTCGTCCTTTCCCTGTGCACGAAGCTCTGCTCGCCGTTTATTGCACGGGGCGCCTAAAGGAATCGTCGCCATTAGCCTGAACCTCCGAGTCGTCTTAAGCAATCTGCCTTCCCTTCTACTATTATTGCACCCATAATCGTCGTCATCATCATCATCGTGATTATGTTCATCTCATCGGCAATTCTTCCTAATTTTATTATCACCGTATCGATTAGCTCAAAATGAGCTAATGCTCGTGTGCGAGTTTTTCTGTGCTAACTTTTTTCCTTTTGTTTCGGCAAACTCATTTCATATTTAAACGTAATTTTTGCCCCACAAAATAAGAGACAGCACAAATTGTACCTCTTTAATTAGGAGTATAAAATACGAAGGGGAAAGAAAGTTTATTGTGGAATTTTCCACCCTAAATCGGTTCATATTCCCAACAATGTTAAAACTTTTAGCGAAAACTGTACCTCGAAGGGTACAAATTCAAACAAACAATCTCACAAAAGAAGAAATTGTTATCGACATTTCACCTCGACACCTTTTCATCGCGTGACGGAAACGTGCTCTCAAACAATAAATCCTGATAACATATCACACAGCACCATTAGCCTTTTGAGCAAACATCAGCAAAATGTATCGAACGGTTTGCAATCGCGTTCAGATAACAAGCAAAAGATTAGCTTCTTTTTATCTATTTTATCACACTTTAAGCTTTCAAAAATAGATACAAAAAAGACGTCACGGGAAGACATTAGATAAAATTACTCAAAGCCCCGAAAACACACCATTAGTTCATCGAAATGAAAAAATAAACTCTTTGAAAGGTTAAATTAAATATCAAACACTCCATATTCTCCTATCTTTCTAATCCACACACACACAATTCGCAACTGAAACTCATGCGTCTAAAAATAGCTTTGAAAAGACAACATTTTTTTGGTGTTTGATAATAAAGCCACATTTAATACGCTAATTATGGAACCAAACGTAGTGTACTAGTGTGCCGTATGCAGGTGCACCAATACACTGGACACAATCCTAGCACGCTGATCATACGATCGAATTTCAACCAACCGGGAGAAAGCATTTCACGATCAGGTGATTAGACTGTTTCTTCCTTCCACATTCGTTTTGATATCCTTTTCTTGTCTCTAGCCTAATAATACACATTAAAGAAAAAAAAAAACAGAAAAAATCCGCTTTAAAAAAAGGTTTCTTTTGTTCCGCTCCGTGTGTAGGCGCAGCAAGAGTATGTGCCGGTTTTAGAAGCCTGCAGGCCTAATTGCCTTACAAAGCTAACTACTTCTCGGTACTATCCCGGTGTTAAAAAGCCACAAACGCATCGATTGTGAACCTGTGAGTGAGTTGGCCGTTGTTTGCAAATCGTACAAATTATTTCTTCTTAAACGAACAAATGTAAGCTAGTTGCTTTTGTTTAACATTTGCTACCAAAACAGCCAAAAATGGTGTAATAATTCTTTTTCAGCTTTTCGTCTACAGCACTTGCCCGTGAAGCAATTGTTTCAAGTTGAACGTGCCCCCGAAAAGGCACAAAAACGTATAAAAAAAATCAATTATTTTTCTTGTGTGCACTAGCGCACTTGGTGTCTATCCTATCCGAAACGTCTTTCCAATACACGATTTGTTTGCTTAAGCTGTTCTCCTTTCCGTCCTAATCTCTTGCATTCTTTTCGGCTAAAACTTTTCGATCTCTGAAAACACTCGTCTTTTCACAACGGGTCACAACACACCACTTTTCCTTATGATGGTTTTACCTAGCGTAATTCTGTACTTTCTGATGCACTTTTCCTCCCTGGGTCACACATTCTAGGCACAAATCACACTAGTACCGGCTGGCTTTCTTTCATCATTATCACTCGCATTTCTGATGCAACAAACTTCGATTATGTTTCATTTCGGACAACTTTGCTCATTTCACCGTACAACCACTGGGAACCCCCTGGGAGATTGGTTTTGGAGAAAATGGAATGGAAAATTCGGACGCTTGAAGGAAACAGCCAACACACCACTTGCAGCAGCGAAATAAAAAAAAAACGGTTCACGGTTGTTCTCGTGCTGCTGCTGCTGCTGCCTGTTCACGCACGCATCGGTTTTCTCTCGCTGGGCAAACATTTTGGACACCAAAATTCGGCGTTCGGTTCGGCCGTGACAAATGTCGTGACAGAATTTCCCGAACCGAAAGCGGAAAAATTTTATGATCCTTTAGGCAGTGAGTGACCAGAAGCGGAATGGAAAAATGTACAGCAAACAAAAAAAAACGCACTAGCTCACTTACTGCTGGTACGGGTAGAGAGAAAAAAAAAACGCCGGAAGAAGAATACTACTGCCACCGCGTGCTGTGTAGTGTACCCCGGTAGTGGCCACACAGCAACGGAAGCAAAAAGAAGCAGCGAGAGTGAGAACGAGCGAGGTGAACAAAGCAGAAACGGCGGAACACGAATGAGAAGAAGATGCGGATGATGGCCATCGCTATCCCACCGTGCGCTGCTGTTCGATGCTTCGTGCCCGGTTCGGGTCGTGTTCGGGTTTGCACGTACGCACGCACACACCGTTGCGTTGTTTGCCGCTGGTACATAGCCCGGTATATAGATGCGGGATGGTGTACTTCTCACCCTGCGCACCAGGCTCACCCGACGACACCCCTTTCGTGTCGTAAAAGATCGAACCGAAACCCGAACCGAACGGTTCGCGATAGATGCGTGCGAGAATGGAGCGGCTGATGAGAGCGCGAGAGCGAGAAAGCGTACACGACCGGATTGCTACTGGAATTGGTTGCCTTTGTGTGCGAGAGATGTGCGTGTTGGTTGCGTTGTCGGGTGTACGAAGCAGGGCGTTGTTGGAGGAAGCGTGAAAGGAAAACCGGCCTGTATATAGAGTTACTGGATTTTATGTTCCCCACCACACAAACCCAACCCCAAACCTTCTTCTGCTCTCTGTCCACCATTGCTCCACTACACCCGCAATCAGGCTTTGTTCGACTTTGTGGAGCTATTTGGTGGGGTTCTGTTGCGCTTCCAATCGTGCCGAGGGTTAGAAACTAGAGAGCGAAGGAAACACACAAAAAAAAAGGCAACGCCGCACGGTGCGAGCGAAAGAGAAGACAGTTATCGGTTCATCCATCGCGCACCGCACACATTGCCGACCGGCGGCGATGTGTATATACTGCACAGGGTTCGGGTTTTAGCGATGGGGTGTGCGTGTAGACCGGTGTGCCGAGGCGAGCGCGCGTGCGACAGTGTTGGTGTTCTTTGTTCGCGTTCGGACCGGATCGTGCGGTGGTGTGCGTGCGTGCCGGTGTAGATTATAAATAGGGGGCTCGGTCGCCGGCCGGGAATTACTTAGTTTCTTTCAATTGATCAAGCAACATCCGCTCGTTACATGAAATCAGCGTTTCGCAAAAGGCGAAAAGAAGAGTAAAGTCCTCGAGTCTTCTCGCAAGCAAACAAAATCAAGGCAAAAACTGTTCGACCGAAGCGAACATTGCAAAACGCGCCTATTACAAAGTGACATTAATGCGTGTGCGTACATAGATTGCGGTGTAAAATTAAGCGAAAACCAACGGAGGAGCAAAGAGAACCAACAAAAAAAAAAAACACGGGAAAAAATATCTGAAACGAGTAACACAAACGCCCTTCCCTGCTACTACCCCCGCCCCTGCCCCTGCCCGGTGTATGTGTGCGCAAAAACGTACAGCCATAGCGAGTACGCCCGGTGGAAAAGCGATCGTGTTTCCGATGAAGGAAAATTGATTTTCTCACTTACCGACTCCCTCTGTACACACCACAAACAGAGCGGTGCCAGCGTTTTCCTTCATGTTTGACGTTTGTCAGGTACAGGGACACAACACGGTACAGCGGCGAAAGCGCAAGCGAAGTGCTGGAAAATTGTGATTGTTTTTTGCTTCTTTTCCGCAACGTGTATCTCTTTAGAGAGTGGGTGGTGTTGTGCGGTGTGAGCTAAAGGAAAACCACTCACTCACACACACATACACACAATACGGAAGAAGTCGGGCAGATATGAGGAAAGCGGCGACGACGAATCAAAGTGATAATCAAGTGCTGTGAAATTACAAATAATACATTTTAAAGTTAGTAAGTACGCGTTTAAGTACGAGAGAGAGTTCTACGCCGCTACAACGTTTCGGATTCAACTCAAAGCCAGCCCAGAATCGCGCAAAAAAGAGCCCCGGGGGAAAACATTCTGGAAGCATATAAAAGTATTCCCATTTCTTCACATCCCAGCGAGAGAGTCTTGTGGTTGGAAGCGTTTTGTTTTATTGTTTTGCACCTTCGAAAGACAAGGGCAAACAGACAGAAACACGAAAACAAAAAAACGCATAGCCGACTACGTTTTTCTAAGTCTACTATTAATCGAATACACACGTTAAGGCGTACCAACAAACAAACAAACAAACAAAAAACGAAGAGCAAAGCTGACAAGTTCAAATAGAATTATAGAAAAGCGCAAGAGAGCCACCAGCGAAATTGGGCGAAAAGAAAAAACAAAGCGAAAACAAAACACGAGGAAAAGCCAACACACAACCGGAGGAACAGCGGAACGGAATCATCTCATCCTCGAATTGTATCAGCCGCTGGTAGTGTGACGTGTGAAAACAGTGTGTCATTTGTTCCTTTTCCGCTAACAAGGGTTAAAGGTCCCCGTGCGTGAGCACAGTGAAAAGTGTTTCGTGAAGTTGTGTGCGAGCGAGCTTTTCCTTCGAGAGCGCTAGCTTTTCGATCGTGCTTTTTTTCCTGCCTCCGGCGACAGCCTTGGAACGGAAACCAACGACCAAAGCCGCACACAAACGCACACAGTACACACAACACACAATTTTCCCACGCACGTAACCGGTTCGATTTATGAGTGCGAATTACGCTGCGATCGACGAATTGGTTGAAGAGTTTCTGAAAATGGAACTCATCTCTGTGCCGCCGTATCCGGGCCAGCTGGGCTACCTGGGATCGACCAAAGTCAACGGTAAGTGACGTTTTGTTTTTGCATATAAATTATATCGTTTATCACCCAAAACTGTTTGTTCCCACCCCTCAAAATATCAACTGTCCAAAGGATAATTTTCAATGACACGGAGGAAAATTCGTCCATAAATCGATTTCGCCGTGTGTCTCGCTCGCACTCGCCCTTGTTTGCAAATAATAATCTGTCAAATGTGTCACACACGCATTTTTTTTTTTTGACAGCTCTTGAATGGATTTGCATGGCCTTTTTTGCTGCTTCTTGCTCTTGCTGTCCCGTCCGCTAACGTAATCACTTGTTTTAAATCCTTCCCGTGGGCACACGTGCTAAAGCGTGAATTTTATGTTTGCACGCACCAACAAATCGCGTGAGCAGGAAAACGGAAGGAAAATTGCGAGATAGCAAGTAGCAAGCAGAAGAAGGCAACAGAAGAAAAAAAAACAACAAAAAACGCTACACAGGCAAACCCTGCGCTCACGTACGTACGATTTCGAACGTGTTCACTGTTGCTAAGTGCACAAGTTTCCTAACCGGGTCCGGTAAGCATGTGTGTGTGTGTGCGCGCGCGCGAGTGAAACAGCGCTACCCGCACGCGGCCGGCAGAACGAGATGGTGCACGAACCGGCAAAACCAGCTGGTTTCTCGTGAACCAGCTGAGACGGCTAAACCAGTGCGGAAGAGCGAGAGCAAACGCTCCCACCCACCGCCAGCACGCAATACGTGCCGCAGGAAAAAGCAGCGGAGCGAGTGAGAAGGCGAGCGGTTTTGCTCGCGTTCGCTTTACTCTCACTATCTTTCTCTCCCATTCCTCCCTTCCATTGCTGAACACACGAACAGCTGATCGGGAGAGCTGTTTCTTTGTGGTGTGACTGCATGCATGCGCGCGCGTGTGTGTGTGTGTTTCACCAGCAGCAGCAGCAGAGTGTGCCGTTACTTTGTGCTCTTTTCGCTCTCGGTCGCACTCTCGCACGAACGCGCTCGTGCCTGCTCGTTCGCTCGCCTTTGGTTCGCCCTTCTGCTTCGCCGTGCCGTGCCCTACCCGTGCGTCACTTCTTCACCTCATCCAAACCCCACTCACTTCTTGTGTCACTCGCTTTCGAACCGTCGGACGGGCAACACCACGCGGCGCGCGCTCTTCTCTTTCGATCCCCCCTTTTTTCGGACTTGTGTATGCGTTTGTGCATGCGTGCGTGCGTGCGTGTGAGTGTGTGGTTGCTGCTGTTAATATGTGCCTGTGGTTTTAGTTATTCCTAGTTTTTGGGTTTTGTTGAAAAGCTACTCCAAAACAGAAGCGAGTGATAGTTATTTTTTTTCCAACCACTGTTCCACTGTGAAAAATTTTTCCATTCAACGCACACACAGCGCTAGTTTTGTTTGCAATTAGTTTCGAGGTTTGTTTTCTCCCATTTGTGCGACCCGTGTGTGATAATGTGGTGAAGTTTCGGCCAAACACACTTCCAATGCAGCCCTGGTTCTTGCTGGTTTCCTAGTTTTGTTTTCTCTCCCACCCAAATCGAGTTCTTTTGTTAATTCCAACTGGAAACCGGTCGCCAGCCTGTGTTTGTGCCTGTGTTTTGTTCGTTTGCTCTCTGGTGAAAAGCATTTTCTGCGGTGTGTGCGACGTACCGAGCCCTAGCCGCGTCCGTGCGTGTGTGTTTGCTTGTGAATTTTTCGGAAGCAAAAACGCTTACCCGGCATACGAATGTACATCAGTAGGTATCTTTGTGTGTAGAGAATAGTGTGGTTTATGTTTTCCCTTCCCCGAATTTGCTAGTTTTTCCGGCAACACCAGTCCCCCCGGAAACAGATCGTGAAACAGATCGATTTTTCACCCGTTTTCCATGCAAATTCTGTACCGTGAGTCGTTTTTGTTCGGCATTTTTGGCTGCGGTGTTGTTTTCACACTTTTGGCTTGCCAAGATCGATTTTCTTTTCCCCAAAAGTTATACATTTCATGCGAGAGCAAGCAGCCAGCCAGCCAGCGGGTGGCTGAAAAAGGCGAAACAAGAAAAAAGTAAGGCAGAAAAGGAAGCGTGGAAAAATGAGAGAGGGCAAACCCTGCAAAACCCGAACAGCTGTTTGTGTTCCACATAAGCTGCTGTTTTTTTTTTTGTGTGTGTGCTCTGCTTCCGCGTGCGTGTAACCCTGCCCAACAACGGTACGGCGATCGATAGAAAATGGTTTCGTTTTCACTTTACCCAGTCCCCACGCACACAGCCACACTCTTTACAGTGGCAGTGAAAAGAGATGCGTGAAAGAGCCGGAGCGCTCTTTTCATGAGAGGGGGGAGCAAGGCTCTATCTCGCTCTTGCTCACTTGCTCACTCTCTCGCTTTTTGCTGCGCGCTCGTTCACGCTTACACAAAGCAAAAAAACGGTTTCGGTAAGCTTTAGCAATTTTCTTTTGGAGCTATGTTTTCTCCATGTTTTACCCCTTTTTTCGCACACCCTACAACCGGGAGAGGAAAATCCCGGAAATCTCGGTACCGTTGGCCAGAGATGACGATGGCAAAATATCCGTTCAGCTGTGCTGGAGCCCGGTTTGGTGTGTGTGTGCGTGTGTTCGTTCGTGAAAAAGGAAACAAAAAGAAAAATCGATGCTCATTTCCGCGGACACACGAGAAGCAAGAGAGAAAATTCACTCTTCATCTCCTCTCCCTCGGGTGTACTCTACTCCATCACCTAGTAGATGGCACGCAAAACTGGGAAAAATCGATTCTGACGTGGCCTGTCTCCCCTCCCCCCCCCCTCCCACACAAAAATGTACTAGAAAGGAATTTTAATTGTTGCCATTTGTCTCGGGCGCAGTGTCCACTTTAATGGGGAAATTTTCCTCCCTAAAGCTGTACAAATTGCAAAATGGATTGCCTTTGCTGATAAATATATTTCGCTCTTTGTGTTCCCTTCCTTCAAACAGATTTCCGTACACCGTTGATGCCAATCCCGGCCAATAGTAACAAAAATTCTAATCAAAGCCAACGCCATCAGAGCCAGCCGCAGCAGCAGCAACAGCAGTTGCAGCAGCAGCAACAGGCCGCAAGTCAGCAGCAGCAGCAACAGTCTCAAAGTCAGCAGCAGCTGCAGCGCAGTCATCACAATAGCAGTAGCCATCATCACCACCATCATCATCACCATCACCACCATAGTAACGCTTCCCACCACCAGAGCCAGCTGCAGCAGCAGCAACAGCAGCAGCAACAACTGCAGCACCAGCAGCACCAGCAGCAGCAACAGCAGCAGCAGCAGCAGTTGCTGCAGCGTCAGCATCACCAGCAGCAGCAGTACTACAGCGAGAACCAGTACCCGCTGGAGCCGGCGACGATAGCGCTGACCGCTTCGCCGCACGAGGATGCGCTGCAGAAGCTGACCCAGCGGCTCGAGAGCGAGCTGCGCATTGCCAAGCGGCAGCATCTGGCCTGCACCGAGGTGCTGCTGCCGGCCGATCTGCTGCCGAGGATATCGTCCGAGATGTTCGAACAGTCGGAGAAGGAACCGTGCGGCATCCGTGGCTGCACGATCTACATCGAGTTTGAGGACGAGCCCGATAACACACGGTAAGGAAGGAAGAGATTTTCCTTCGTCCTGCTTTTCTGCCGTCGAGTGCACCGTGGTTCTAATGTGGCTTGTTTTGTTTCTATTCCCATCTCTGCAGGCGGATTGCGACCATGAAGACCGATCCGAACACTGTGTCCACGTTCGAGCTCTACCTTACGCTCAAACAGGACCGAAGAGGATGGACCTCGATTTTGCCACAATTTTTGAAGTAAGTTTCCACTTCATTATCCTTCTTTTATTGTTTACTTTTCTGTTTGTTTTTTTTTGTGTTTTTTTTGTTCTTGTGTTTCTTTTTTTAGACTTTTCTTGTGCTAAATAAATACTTACATCTTTCTTCTTCTCTTTCTTCTCTCTTTTTCGCTTTTTTTTTGCCTTCTTTCCGCTTTAGAAATTTGGCTCGTGGCAGTACAATCATGATCAGTCCGGAGTTCCGGCTGACAAAGAACAAACTCTACCATGCGTATTCCGACTAAGCATCATCCTCTACTCCAACCACCAGCCCTCTCCCCCTTCCCCTCCTCCACCATACCTTGTCACGCACAACCCCCCTCGTTGCGGGGGTTGTGGGGCAACATCGGTAAAGGGAGGAATCTATAACGCTCATCAGGCGAGTGTGTGTTTCGCACCACCCACCGCACATGACCCCCCCCCACTCGTCCCCAACGAGAAGGCGCGGCCGCCCTCCGCGGGTGTGTGTGCCCAAGGAGAAACGACGACGACAAAGGAAGCAACACAGCCACCCACACACATCCCCACCACCAGCACCAACCGCAAGCGGAAGTGAAAATGCGTGTGCGAACGAAGAAAACAGTGCCGTGTGTACGTGCGTGCGTGCGTGAAAACAGTGCAGCCGCGAAGGACACTTGGATATTCACTCCATTCCGAGTGCATTTCGCTGTCCTTTCTCTCTCTCTCTCTCTCTCTCTTTCATGAGTGTTTCACTGGAGATATGGTGCCGCGCGCGCGTGATGTTTGGTGCAATCTGTGATTATCCCCGTTGTGGACGATTGCTCGATTTTCTGGCGAGGGAACCACCCGTTTCCCTCCCACACTCCCACAAAAAGAAAACCCCCCCCGAACTGTGATTATGTGATTATGCGCTCGAATCGTTATGTTTGTATTGTGCCTCCGTCAAAAATGGAGCAGTCGAAGAAAGGAGAAAAAAAGCCATCGAAAGGAAGAAGGAAGGAGAAATTTAATGCAGTTTAAAGAAATGTGGACAGTTTCATCGAAGTGGAGAAGATTTGCTGAATTTTTAATGCTTGCTCGCGTGTCTGTGTGGTGCGTGCGTGTGGTGATGGTGGTGGTGGTTGTGTATTCGATGGATCATCATCATCCCCCGGTTTAAACCACCGTTCTCGGGTGGATCGTTGGGGGATGTGGCACAACATCACCAACGTTTGGAAGGATCGTACAGATTCCAGCAGCCACAGCAACAGCCAGCAGCAGCAGCAGGTAGATGCGAGAGATGGAGGAGACGTCAACATGCATAATCAACTCCAGTCCAGTCCAACCAGCCAGCCAGTCGGGGTTCATCATCTTCTTGGGGATCATCATCTGTGATCGTCCA
>STHB01008393.1:0-14726 GCA_018908115.1 Anopheles rivulorum | reverse complement strand
TAAGCCATTATGTAAGTGTGCACATGATTATAAAAGTTCAATATATCCTACTAAAATTCACAGCTAAGAACGTTTTCAAGTCTACATTACATATAACATAAAACGATTGCGAAAATACGAATGAATTTTACTTTTAAGTTAAGAACCAGTTTTAAATTTCGCGTTATGATTGCGTTGCTTACTAGGCGATTATTTTTTATCTCTGTATGACAGAGAATAACTTTGCTAGATAGAACTTTATTCTCTCTGTGGCCTGCAATGTTGCTCGGCAGGCTTCAAGTTTGGTCACACTGGCAGGCTTAAATTTGAAATTAAGCTCCAACCGTTTCATGATATTGTTTTCATGCCGTATGATAGCTCCTCGATCAATTGGGTGGTCCAGTCGCTGGGTGATTTTACTAGCCACGTCAGTAAAATCGTCGATAGGGGCCGATACGGGCAATACAGAACTATGATGTTGTATTATGCTAGTATCGTTTTATTATTATTTTTTTTCTATGTATAACTCTTAATAGCCGCGACAGACATTACACTGCAGCTCAATATACCATGCTTGTGTCTCTTTTTTACTACCTTCTAGTACCTTATAATCGTGTAAAAGAGTTCATGAACATCTTTTACGATACGATACCGAAAAAGATAAGATTCTCTTTCTACTGAGACGATACATGAAACCGTCAACGCGAAGGAAGTGGAATTGTAGTTGAAGCTGCTGCCAGACACTAACTGATACTTCCGTTAGTGACATAGAAATATTTGAATTCGCATAGCTGGCAACAAGCACAACTGTGAATTTGTTTGTTAGTCTTGCCTTCATCGCCGTAGCGAACAGTCCGGTTTGTTTTAAGGTCTTCAAGAGACTTTTTAAGTTACGTTTTTCCAAACGCGAAACATAGAACGCCAAGTGATACATAGAAGGCACAGTAAACAGATAAAGTGTATCCTACCCGTAAAAGTGTGACAAGCAGAAAGTGTATCAAATACAAAAGCATCCCGATGCAACATGGACTACATGTATTGCATTGTGCTGTGTATTGTCAGCTGGATAATTGGCATAATTTGGTCCTTAGTGATGGGGTCAACGCTGCCCATGGAAAGAAAATTGTTACTAATTTTCGCCGCAAACATGTTGCTTGAAGACATATATTTTGTAACAAACCAAATAGACAATCATGTACGTGCAATTGTTTGTTCATTCTTACTGTTACACATAGCACGGAAGGAAGCAGCCGAGTATGCTGATTACGCCATAAACAACGACTTCCCAATCTAATGGCATTTGCCATTAGACGTGAGTTCTGTACAAGAAGAAATCCGAGATGTGCGTTTTTTGTGAATTTTGGGCTTTATCTTACAACAAAATGCGTGAGTCAATTACAGAGCAGAAGGATACAATTCCAGAAAATAATATCAACACATAAAATGTATTTTCTTTCCAGTATGAATGAAGGATTTGGTGGATATGTTACAGAAGTGGTCGTTGGAGTTTGGATTGGATTAAAAAAAAGCTTCTTAGAAATGTAAATAAAGCTGTTGTCTAGCATAAGTTAAAAAATGATGCATCCATTCAATGCGCAAGTGTTCTGCAATTCAAACTGCATTAACACGCCCATTTTTGCAAGAAAAAAACGGAGCAACAAAGGCAAAAGAAAGAAAGAGAAAATCCGAGAATTTGGAAGGGGACTGAAATGCCTGTGTAACCTAGAATATGAATAGTGTATCTATTTCGAGTATACGGTTGGGAAAGCACCATACACTCCTACTGCTCCTAATAGGAGCTTTATTGCCTTTTGTTTTACAGTATTGCCAGGACTTTGCTTCTTAATTTTTTTTATTTATAATTTATTATAACGGCTTAGCGCCGTATTGCCAACTTTGCGTCTTTTTATATCTACTAGAAACGATTATTGGAAAAGCGATTTGCCTTCGAAAAACTTCATGGCATACTCCACGTGATACACGCCAAGTGATACATAGAAGACACAGTACAGATAAAGATAAAGATGTATCCCAACCGAAAAAGTGTGACAAGCAGAAAGTGTATCAAATACAAAAACATCCCGATGCAACATGGACTACATGTATTGCATTGTGCTGTGTATTGTCAGCTGGATAATTGCAAAAAAAGCTTCTTTGAAATGTAAATAAAGTTGTTATCTAGCATAAGTTGAAAAATGATGCATCCATTCAATGCGCAAGTGTTTCAAACTGCATTACCACGCCCATTTTTGCAAGAAAAAAACAGAGCAACAAAGGCAAAAGAAAGAAAGAGAAAACCCGAGAATTTGGAAGGGAACTGAAGTTGCCGCAAGACTGAGCCGCGATAAAAATAAATCTTTCATATGTTGAAATAAGTAAAGCATGTGTGAAACCCTACACTGCTTATCCCTGCTTTGTCAAAATAGGGGAACAAGGAAATAGTTTATTTCATAGCTTTGACATCCGTGCTTTGCGCTCTGGTCACGCAAGTGTTTCATCTTTGGAGACAGCTAACGGAATAAACGGCTTTAGTCAGCTAAATACGCTACAAGTCGCTTAAGCTACGTTCCTAAACGCTCCAATATTACCAACATTAAACGTTTTTCCTCTGGTACGAGCACCTAGAGTATTAGAGAGGCATTATGGATACCATGCTTGCATAACAGCTAATATTACCTAAATAAACAAAACAATTAAATAAATGATCCAATCATCACTGTTAAATCGTAAAGTAGTTTGTTTTGTTCCTTGAAACGCTTTATTAAAACTTAGATATATATAACACTGAGTGGTAAAAACAGACACGTCCGTCGTGAGCGTGGGGGAACGATCGAGTTGCGCTCAGCTTCCGATCCGATTATCATCTGAGCGGTGGCCACACATTAACACGATAACGAAAGGTTAACGGTGAGTGTCTTCCAGGATAAGGTCGGATGCTGCAGGTGTGCACAACACAACAATCACGGTTGGCAAATTTATTCAATCATTTTTGGTAACATCCACAATACTTTCGTTGCTATTGATTCGCATTATTGATAGTTGTTGTTATTATAGAATTAATAATCATCATCTGCTCCTACTAATCATCTGATCAAGAAATGTATGTTTATGGAATTCGTTTTGAAGGTGTCGACTATTTTTTAATTTACAAATGTTGTGTGTTACTATAACAGGTCCTTTTTTTTTTTTTTTTTTTTTTATTCATAAAGAACGGCCTGGCCGTATTGCTTATAACAGGTCCTTGCTATTGATACAATTTAAGTTTTGTTTTTATTTTTGTGTGGATAATATTGGTTTCATAAACTTTTTTAAAAGGTCGGCATTTTCCTATTCACCAATTTACATGCAATTGTTTGCCCAAAAGTTAGCAATAAATATTGTAGCCAGTCAAGTCATAGTCAAGAATAAAATCAATTTTGCTGTAAGAACTTCATTTTCTAATTTCCAATTGTCTGTCAAAAAGTTAAAAAAAAAGAATGCGTTAAGCTTTTACCTCTCGAGGTTGTTAGGTTAGGTTATTAAAATCTTCCACAATTAATACTCAGTAGTTAAAATACTAGTGGTATACTATAAAATAAACTTTTTTGTTAATACAAATTTTGGTTTGCACTTTTAGGAAACATCTTTTACAAACTGTGGCTTAAAAGTTTTTTGGATAACAATTTTTCGTTTTCATATTTGCCAAAAAGCTTCGAATAAATAACATAAATCATTTCGATCCTACCAGTCTGTTTAAGGTAATTAAGTTTAATCTTCTACAACTAGTTCTTAATAGTGTAAAGCATAGTGACACACTAGATGGTAAGCATGTATTGTGGATTGAATTGTGAATCGATCATGGAACGAAGATGGTGTCATAGCGGGAGGCTGGGATATTCATCGAATGCGCAATGCTGTTGTCGTTGATCCTCTGAACGTTCGATATTATTTCCTTCTATGTGTAGCAGACGTCTAGCGCATTTTATCTTCAGCGGTCGATTGTCGGAATGTCCTGTTGATCTGTCCTGTCTGAATAAGCTGTCGATAATCTGATGGGCATCGCAGCGCTGGGTTCAGAATAAGTCATTTGCTGCTGCTTGTTATCATTGCTGAAAAAAAAGCAAAGCAAAAATAATTAGCTAGTGCATGTGTTGTTATATTTGATTCTCGTCCTAACTGTACCTGTAATCATCTGGCATATCCAGCTCGTACAACAATATTATAATCAGAGATCAATACGGTGCCACCGCTCGTGAAATGAATCCGAACGCGCTTTGCTGAAGTTTGCACTTTTCCAGACGCCGAAAGCATTCTTCTTTGTTCGGTTGTAGGCTGAATCATTGTTCATAGTGAATTCGCTGGATTCAATTTACTGACGTTGAAAACACTTGCCAAACTCCACGAAATAAAACCATTTTTGTCCATAAGCACATTTTTACATCCAGAATGTCACATAAGCTCCACTTTTCGTCCACTTTACAGCTTCCATCACGTGTCGGTTCGAAAATTGTTGCCGTTTTACCTGTCTGCTTCTACCATACACCAATAGCAGGATCGCTCACATCGTTCACATTCAATTTGTGCAAAGTGTACCACAATGTGCGTATAAACCAGGAGACATTCGTAATCCTCCGTAATGTTTGTTGGTCGATATGTTTGGGAAAGCAGCTCGTTTGAAACAGCGTAAAAAAAACGCTTTCGTGATGGGGGTAGGTTTGAGTCGTCCACAATTTTCCAAATCAATTTGACCAACCAATGGATACCGCTTCGCAGAATATTGTAGATTTGTTCAGCCATCTTTCAATCGTTAGATTCGCTTTGTTCGGTTACTTTTAACGTAATATTTCAGCAATGCACTCCAACGCCTTGACTGATTCACACACACACGTGTTTTAATATATTTGTGAAGGATTTCCTTTTTGTAATTTTTGTATTCTGTTTGCGCTAAGAAGAACTTGCAGATCGTACGACTGATCAGATTGACGGTTAGAGTGTAACTAAACCAGGCTCGTTGTCTCTTTTTTAAAGACTATGCGTCGAATGCACGGTGGGCAAATTCGAAAAGTTTATAAAATAACGTTATGAAAAATAAAATTTTCAAATGGTAACTATTACAATTAATGTTATTGTTTGTTCTGGACGTAACCAGATCAACGTAACGTTGGTTAAATGATTACCAAAAACATGCTTTTAAAAGTCGTGTTTTCCATAAGCTCCTCAAATGATAGCTTCGTTCTCTAAAACAGACAAAATGATTATAAATTTTGCTTCATCCAAGTTTAGTTTGCTGCTAGTGCAAAGCGATTTTTAGTTTGTTTTTGTCCTGAGAAATACCTATTGTGCGAATGGAGTGTCACGACAGCAGACGCAAGTGTTCAACGATTGAAGCGTTCGAATGACTAAAGTACTCAATGGAATTGTGATTGTTTCTCTCTCTCTCTTTTTCTCTCATGGTTCTTACATGATTCATCTCTCGTGATGGCTTTCGACTAAACTGGATGGCTTGAATTATTGTTTTTTTTTTTCTTCTCGCCGGTAGTTGATCGACTTGGACGCGATCGCTTCTTCGAACGTTGCGAAGATGCCTTTCATGCTGGAAACTTTAATGCAATACACGAAACATGCGTCACAAAACTAATTTGTGCCGGAAAATGAAACAAAAGTACCATTTCCTATTGGTATTGAGCGACTGTTAAAAACTGTTGTTAAAAATTTTCACCAATTCTATTCAATACTACCAATATGCAAACATGCGTCCATCCAAGATTTGCCATTAATATTTGACCCCGGCAAAGGAGCAACGTACGTACGTTACCATGCGGAGAGTCGTCTGCGACGGCTACGCAAGTGTTGTCTGAAGCTTCGTTGATCGTAAAATTTGCTAATAAAAATATGCCAACAAAAGAAAAACGCCAGTCTGCGAACATGCAAGCGTTGCAAAGCGACCATCGGGCAAATCTGTGTGAAGAGGAATGCGACAACAATAGTCTGTGTCTCAGACAGGCTCGCATTGATGACTCACTAGGCTGGATTCCATCGTCTTGGTGCGGATTTTATGAAAATTTCCGCATTAACTTTCGGTACACAGTGAAAAGTTTGTATATTTGTTTTATTTGCGGTAGAACGGCCTGGCCATATTTCTTGAAAAGTTTGAAAGGATATATAGCAACTATTCTATCATTGTCATTGTCTTATTACATTCGTGTTGATTGATTCGTAAACGTTATTGCATCCATTATGTAACTCAGTATCGTTTAAGAACAAACAATAATAGAATGAATCCATAAGTAGCTTCATCCATTAATGATCGTTCGTGGCTATATGCTGCTGACTTATTGACTTTCATATTACTTTGGTAAGAGCTGAGCTAAATGAAGCTCCTTTTCCTTTGTGGAAAGCTAGGCGAAAGTGTTCATCTGCGTCAACGACGCAAGTGGTGCCCAGAGCTACAGAATTATTATTTTGAAATGTTCGAACACCGTATGCTATTGTACAAATTCTGCGATTTATACGCCTTTACTTTTATTGTGTTGGCTTCGATTTTTCCAGAATAAATTTGCTCGCTTTACGATCGACCAGACCTAGGCAGATATTCCTAATGCAAAATACCATTCCTATCCTGCCTGATGATTTCGTTTGTGCAGATTTATCGTGACCTAGAATTTTTTTAATTCATGCGGAAGTATCCCAGAGATTTATATTGTCGCTCGTACGAGTCTATCGAATCTAGATACCCCCTCCCAAAGCAGCCTAGGACCACTGCATTCGCCCTTGTGTTTCACGTTCACGTGGCCGCACGGCAAGATATCGCCGTTTTAATCAACATGTAACCATCGCTAGTAAAAACGCATTTTTTCACGGTGATTCTGATTTTCTTGGTTGTTTGGTTAATTTTGCTGATGTTTAGTGTTCTAATAATAGGAGGAACATGCTCTTGCTACCTCTTGATATTTATTGATTCTTTGGATAATTCGAATTTTAGCTAACGAATCTAATGTAGAAAATGTCGACTGTCGAATGGATGTGTGTGATGCGGGTTGCATAAACATAGGCACATAACAGATGCTGCTGGAAAATGCTATATGTTTCATTGAATCAGTGAGCATTACGAGCATTGATGCTTTATTTTTATTTAATAAAGAATAGCCAGTCCATATTTCTAGCATCACGCTATACAGTAGTATCAATCAAAGTTCGTTTTATTTCCAAAAACCAGCGAAATATGGAAAAATTGTGAGAAATAATCTTTTGGAGGACCTTTTCAGGTGGGTTGACCCACTGTGCAATGTGTATGACTTTATGTTGTCATTCTGTTGGACTTGTCAGATGAAACAGATGACAGTTTTATTGTTTGTTTTCCTCCCGGCGATTACGCTTGAAGTATAGGTCGGCGGTGGTGTTGAAATTCGAAGATCTACCTATCGATAGGGTTTTTTAAAAAAGGGAAGCTGTAGTAAAGCATAGAGAAAAAAAAACCTAAAGAAATCCGAACGAATCGTAAACGAAGGAAAATTAGTGTTTTTTTTTGCACACAACCACTCCAAAGTATAACCTAGCAGCGTGTGTCAATAGAACTTTTTGGTAGAGAAAAGATTTCCCTGCAAACCCAGTTTACTATTTAAGGACGATCTTGCTGTAAAAACTCGCCGTTATACTATCACAGTCATGTCACATGTCGTTATTGGTAAGTTGCGTTAGGAGTAGAACATGGCACAAAGAATGGGTTCTTTCAAAAGATAAGTGCTAGGAAGGATAAAATGCGTTAAACGTTCACCAACTATTGAGTAACGTTGCGTAATGTGACATTTTCTCAACCCGATCGTTCCGTCGTTTACGTGCTGCTACCACACTCGCCCATGATCGAAGCGATCTTCCTTTATCTGTAAGTCTTTCTGAATTACATCGTACCGTTCCAGGTGGTGGTACCGGTTTCATAGGTCGCCGGTTGGTAAAAACGCTGCTAGCTGAAGGATATGAAGTGACGACGATTTCGCGCATGCCTGGTCCCAAACACATCAGCTGGCACGAGCTCGAAAAGCACGGTCTACCGAACGGAACAACGGCCGTAGTTAATCTTGCTGGTCAAAATGTGCTCGATCCGACCCGTCGTTGGACGCCCGGTTTCAAGCAGAACGTTTGGAACTCGCGCATCAACACGACAGCCGCTTGTGCCCGTGCGATCGAACGGGCAACAGTTAAACCATCCGTGTTCGTCAACATCTCCGGCGTCAGTCATTACGCACCGGGTAGCCAGAAGCACACCGAACTATCGAAGGTGTCAGACTACGACTTTATGTCACGGCTTTGCATCGAATGGGAAAGGGCTGCTACATTGTCGGACAACTCAATCTGCCGCAGCGTTCGTGTCCGAAGCGGTGTCGTTCTGGGGCGCGAAGGTGGAATGATCCAGTCGCTAATACTACCGTTCTGGTTCGGATTCGGCGGACCGGTAGGTGATGGACGCCATGATTTACCCTGGATACATGCGGAGGACCTGTGTGGACTAATACGCTTCGCAATCGAACGCCCCGAGGTGAGCGGGGTACTGAATGGTGTCGCACCCGAGCTGTCTACAAATGCGGACTTTACTAAAGCGTTCGCTTCTGCCCTGATTCGTCCTGCCATTTTTCCAATGCCCATATTCGCACTGAATCTCATCTTTGCCGAAGAGCGAGCAGTACTGCTGACGAACGGAGCGAAGGTTGTACCGCAACGAGTGCTCGAGTATGGTTTCCAGTATCGGTATCCGGATCTACAATCAGCCTGCAAGGAAGTGGGGCACCTGTTCTAATACTAGCGCAAGCGTTTTAGATTAATCCGTAACGTCATCCAGTCGATCCTTAATTTATTAGCCATCACCTAAAAGGTACCGTTCACGAATTTAAATGGGTGGAAATCTTTTTTACTCTGAGTCTGTATATTGACGCCTCTTCCATCGTGGCGTAATAAACTGTATCAGAATACCATCAAAACCATTCGTTCGTAGCTTAATTTTCAAACCATAAATCACTTCTTGACAATATCATATTACCTATAACGATGCCTGCAATTATCTCGGTTGATTATCGTCTTATGCTAAAATATACCTTTTGAACGAATCAATTTCGTGTAAGCATTATTTTTCGTTACCTAATGCATTTAAGTGTAGCCCTGTGGTTTCAAGACCTTAAACACATGTTTGTGCATTTGCTTTTATTTTAGCAATTCGGTAAAAACAATAATGTGCAGTATAATGTATCCCAATCTACTTACGAATGTATTTATTTACATGTGGAGCGAATAGTTCTCACTTTTTAGTATGCATTAAAATGACGTTCATGGATATATCTACAAGGCTTATATTTACTAACCGTATAGCTTTATATACCATAAAAAATATGTCTTGCTGTAAATAAGACACTAGTTTAAAAAATATATAAATCGTATTTTTTTTTCATCCAGCGTACTCACATACCAAAACCTTCTAGCAACTATATAAGTCTTTATCGAAAACATCAATCAAATAAGTGGCACGACATTCAATTTGATTGCGATTTATTCAGCATCCACAGCCTATTTGGTAAGTGTTCCGAGACAAAAAAAAAAGAGTAATTAAATAACCACTAAATTTTTCCACTCTACCCGGTGGTTATCTGCAAGACAAGAATTGCCTTCTCTGTAAGCAACAGCAATATCTCATCCTCGCAGCTAATACCCAACACTTCGCCAGTATCCTTCAGGCTCACAAACTGATGCTGCCCAATCGCTACCTGCATCCCATTGCGATTGCGCAAACCGGCACCGCTCGCACCGAGGCTGCTTTTGTAGATGTAGATCCCACGGTGCGACTCGCAGATCACTGCGTAACCCATGCCGGGTGGACAGCCGAGATACTTCTGCTGGCGTTTGGATGCTTGCACATACCCGAACGCATGCAACGTTCCTTCGTGCTGGAGCCGACAGTCCTCTGACCCGAAAGTGACCGGCTGCAACTGCCACAGGCAAGCGTCGACATCGTGCCGTACTGCGAAGGTCGCCGGAAGTCCGGGTCGTAAGTTTACCGCGAAAAGTGGTGGCCCATTGCCAAGGGCAACCGAGTGCGTTACCGTATGGTTGGTGCAGGAAAGCCGTTCGAGTGTGTAATAGGTTTCCTGGTCACCTTCAAAGTCGCACGACTCGAGCGGGGCGTTTAGGTTTGTGGCGGGCGGTAGATCGTCCGGCTGCGTAGGATCATCTGCACCTTCCGGCAAAGTTTCAGCCGGACCGCCGGGGAATAGAAACGGCCATCCAGCACCAGCTATCTGCTTCCGTAGCGTAATTTCCACCGTCTTCCGGTCCATTGACCAAATGGTGAGCTCGTGGTCAACCTTTGCGCACAGCTGCATTCCATCAATGACGAGCACATCGTTAGCAAACACCTTCAAGGAGGGTTCGCTGGTGGGCGAGGACGGTTCGGTCATCACGCGATACTGCACATCCGGTTGTTTATCGAACGTAATGTTCACTTCTTCTAACGTTTGCGTCCACCGGAAGGGAAACTGTTCCCAGGCGGGTTGTTCTTGTGCATCGGAGGAGATCGTTCTCGGTTCCGGCGTAATGACGGGATGCTCCGAGTCGTGCACGAAGTGGAATGGTTCATCGCATGCCACTAGCAGGGCGCTTGCATGGTAATCGAGTGCACAGTATCTCGGGTAACCGTCACTTTGCAGTGTCCGCGAAACACTAAATGTCCACGCCGGCGGTCCAGACTGCTCCAGCATGAACCAATGCAGAAGCGATTTCGATTTCCCAACGGGCTGATGATCGATCTGGAGCATTACAAAGTGCAGCAAGCGCTTTCCATCCCGTAGAAGGAATCGCCCGTCTAGCAACACGCCGCCACCGGGTAGTGCACCTTCAGTGAGATTATTGTCCAATGGTTTAAATGCGCTTTGCAGCTTCCACTCACGGCCGGTTGCTCTATCGCCTGTCTCCAGCACGCGTACGGTGCCGCATCCATCCGAGAGAAGGCACAGCTGCTCAGAAGGAAACACCAACGAACAGTTATATCGGTGGATCGCCATCGTTTCATCTTGGACCACATCGGATGTCATCAGCGGTAGCTTAAACACCGAAACGAGCGGACGCATCCGCCCAAGCGTATTATCGTAAGACACGCGCTGCACCATGCCAGTTACATCGATGTAATAACACTGCCCGTTTGCCCACGGGTCCCGAAAGAGATGATTTTGCATACCGAAGAGCCGTGCATGGTAGTACGAATACTGCTGTTCAGTTGGTTTCACGCGGTGCGGGTGATTGGTGTTGGAAAACTCCGTCGAGAGAACCGGCACAGGTTCGAGAGACAGTATGTATCCATCGAAATTCGTTTTCAACAGCTTCCGATCGGGCACTAACTCAATGTGTGGCATGGCTGGCAGGCTGCTCAGACTCCATATAACAATTCCTTTATGCTGCAGTAACTGAAAATATATATATATGTATTTCTTTCGATATTGCTCGTTTCCTTAGCTGCGCCTTAGCTGAATGTTTACCTTACCTTTAGCTTACGATTTCGGAAACGATGCAAGTTGCGGTGTCATCAGAAACGTGCTTCCCAAATAACAGAAAATGCTTAGAAATAACAGAATGCGATTTCATCTGACTGTCATTGTTGAACGTTTTCACACAATGCTGCTGCTTCGATAGTTCTGCTAGTTGGACGGAAGAGGGCGCTATCAGCAGCAAAGATAAAGAGGGAACTTGAATGAGCGGTTTCTTTCCTGTTAATGTTATAATTGTTTCGAGGCGTTTGATGAAACCTTTTACGCTGGTTCGCGGGATTGTTCGGCCACGAAATAGCGCCATCTAGGTGACGTTAGTGCAATCTATCACTTTCACCCAATCTTTGCATTAATTTACATTTTAAAATTTTCCTTCATCAATCTCACATCATTTCTACAGCCAAGCCCCCAAAACAAACCGCTAAAGGTTTGCAAAATCATTGCATACTATTTCTTAGAACGCCCAAAGCCACAGGGATGCGCAACCAGGGTTGGGCTTTGGTACACAGCTTTGGTTTCAGCTATTTCTTACATCACCGATAGACCACAATTGCACGGTAAAAATTGCTAAGCATTCATATGGGACAGTAATAGCTCATCAAGACTAAACAGCCACCATTGTGCTAGCGCGAATGGACAAATATGTGCACTAAGCTTCAAGAAACAATGCAAAATAAGACACCCTGTCATAAGCAGCTCCTGTTAGCTAATCATGCAATCAGCAAATCCATGCTTTGGCTATTACCGTGTGCAATCTTACGAGCATGGGAAACGAAATAGCCGATGCAATGCTGAAGCGGAAACGCCCAACTCCTTCGCTAGAACGTTGCAGAAACGATGGCTGTACCATCGGCTATGCAACAATGCCGCATAAACCTTTCGCGTTTACGGTTTCAAAATCTAACCGTGTGGCTATGTGTCACTCACACATAAGAAAAACGCTCTTTCTAAGCGGCGGAAATGTGTTATGTGTCGCAATCGCTCGTATGATTACGGTCACCTGGCTAAGATATCGTTAGGCCCTGGTTAGGCGCCCCGAACAATAAGCTCGATTATGGGCACTCATTCCCATCGTTACGCTTTTTTTTTTCTTTCTTGTGTGCTTCCGCTCGAACACACCATTCCGTGTGCCATGATTAGACGTATCGCTAGCATCGAAAGTTTGAGCCGTGCTGCACCGTTCTAAACTATCTGTTCGGTCCCGACTCCAGATCGAAATCCAGCCCGGAAATGCGACCGAACGAACGCGCAACAGGACAAATATTGAACTTCCTTCACGAGCTGTGTGGCAAAGTGGACAGCCACCGCAACCGCCGAAAAGCCGGTCGGACAAGGGTGAGGCCACAATCGATCGACTTTTCGTTCCCTCTGTTTCGTTTGCTTCTGGCACCTACCCGCAGCAGCTGGGCAAGCGGAAGCCCAGCTAACAATTTCCCATGCAGCTTTCTCCCCGGGGCGCGTAAGGTGTGCATTGCGCAACCGAGAAATATTTCCCGAGGAAGGCACCGGGCATTACCCGGTTCTCCTTATCATCCACAGCAAAGGCACGTCACCGACTGGCAAACGGTGCAGTGACTCATTGCCGAATGGAAAGAAAAACCCACCGATGCACACATCGACACGCTTTTCTTTCACTCAACATCCCAATCGCAACAGCTGCATGACCGGCAACCAGCTGCTTTCGGGTGACTTCATCAGCTATTCCCAACGGTGAACCGTTGCTGCTCTGACTTTGATTTGCTTGAAGCGATTGATTTGTGCAACGATACGTCTGTTTGTTTGTGTCACGCGATGTGTTTGCTAATCTGTCCTGTCGCATGGGAAGTGTAAAAACGAAGAGAAAAAAAAAAGTTAATAAAACGAAATAACATCACGATTAGTTTTATTTGTTACGGGCAGGTACGGAACGAAAAAGGGACACCCTTTGCTAACCGCAGGATGATGCATCCCTAAGCTGCCGAACGTGGACCCCAGCAACAGGGAGAACAGCAGAACGGGTTTGGTTGTCAAACCTTCACAAGGGGCAATAGCCCTCCAGATTATAGATCGCTCCTTTACAGGTAGAATTCCGCAAGAAAAGGGAATCCATCGATCCACAATGCTAAAACATAAGCCGCTTGCGATAAACAGCACAACTATATAAACAACATTAATCTGTTGCCTGCACGGTAGTGGCGCAATCGAAACCTAATTGACAATCAATTAGTTCAGCGCCGTTAGGGAGCGCTGTTAATATTTCTTTTAGCATTAATTACATACTTTAAGGGCCGCGTGCGTAATGGCAGCAGGACGCTAATCAAACATCCGCTGCTTTGAACAGGGAAAATCTCCATTGTTTCTCCCTGGGCGTATGTGTGAGTGTGTGTGCGGAAGTGTCAACAATGTGTTTGTTTATTCACTCAACTGCTATATGCTATAAACAAACTCTCCCCCCCCCCCCCCCTCCCCCCTCCATCATGGTTTGTGCACGTGTGACTGTGGTACATATTTGTTATTTACATAAATTGTCCAAAAGTTTGGCACATCGATAGCAGCAGCCCAAGCCCTAAAGACATAAACGTGCGGCAAGCAAGCGGTAATGCTTCATAAAAGTCTCTAGCAGCTAATTAACTACCGTCCAATTAATTAAGCGCTTAATTGAAATGCTAACCTGTTGTGGTTCAGCTGGTTGCATTAATTTGTCGTCTGCGAATCGTCGACAATCTGTCCGAGATTCGGCCATGTTGTTTTGTAGTGTCTAGGTAGTAATGCGTAACTGCAGCGCAACACAGCCCGCAACAACGCACGCTGATTGTTGCACGACGATTTGACGCCACTGGTGATCGTTCGGGGGAACCGTGCTGATTGGAATGTATCCTGTTCCTGTTCCCATCCGCGCCGAACATTTAATGGGCTATCAATGCGCAATCGGGATCGTGTCAATTACCGCCCATCAATAAAGTGTTGGCCGATCGCGCACGGTACGGTTTAATTAGTGAAGAACTCATTTTTAGTGCGATCTTTTCTCGTAATTTTATACGTTCCCGCCGTCAGTGCCGCCCGGTCGTCAGCAATCAATGCGTTGATTGCGAGGATGCTTCGCGCCGGCTCGCATTGCGAATGCTTGTTTTTGACAGGCACTAGTTCGCGATCCGGCATTTGCACTACGCGCAAATGGCCGTGTGAATTGGTGATGGCAATACCAACCAAAAGGGATATAAACGTGGTGTCGCAGCCCTCCTGTCGTTCATTCCGCTTTACGAGTGG
>STHB01008354.1:0-14735 GCA_018908115.1 Anopheles rivulorum | reverse complement strand
CGACGCATCGGCGACGAGCGTGCCGTACGCAGCCGTCTTGCCGCTCTTCGCGTGCGTGACGACGCCATTGGCGGTCGTCAGCTCGCCGGCCGGCACCTTCCAGCGGGCGGCGGCGGCCGACACCAGCATCGCGCGCGCCTTGCCGCCGGCTTCGCGCAACTGCTGCCACGAGTTCGCCATCGCCGAGCTGCCGCCCGTGCCCTGCATCGTGCCGAACGCAAGGTTCGCGTAGCGCTTTGCATCGGCCGGCGCGCTTTCGACGCGCACGTTCGACCAATTGGCGTCGAGCTCCTCGGCGACGATCGTCGCGATGCCCGTATAGGCGCCCTGGCCCAGTTCGACGTGTTTCGCGATGACCGTGACGGTGCCGTCGGGCGTGATGCGCAGGAACGCGTTCGGCGCGAAACCGGCGGCCGGTGCGTTCGCGGCGAGCGCGCGGCGGCCGAGGCCGGCCCATTCGAAGCCGATGGTCAGGCTGACGGCAGCCGCGGCGCCCGCGGCCTTCAGGAACGTGCGGCGCGACGGGCTTACCGAATCGGTGTGGTCGAGTTCGATCGTCATGGTCAGGCTCCCAGCGTCGCGGCCGCGTCGTGGATCGCGGCCCGGATGCGGGCGTAGGTCGCACAGCGGCACAGGTTGCCGTTCATCGCGGCGTCGATATCCGCGTCGGTCGGCTTCGGGTTCTGTTCGAGCAGGGCGGTGGCCGACATGATCTGGCCCGACTGGCAGTAGCCGCATTGCGCGACGTTCAGTTCCTGCCACGCCTGCTGCAGCGGATGCGTGAGGTCCGTCGACAGTCCCTCGATCGTCGTCACGCGCTTGCCGGAAGCCGCTGCGACGGGCGTGATGCACGACCGGATCGCCACGCCGTCGAGATGCACGGTGCACGCGCCGCACAGCGCCATGCCGCAGCCGAACTTGGTGCCGGTGTGGCCGAGGACGTCGCGTAGATACCAGAGCAACGGCATGTCGGGATTGCCGTCGAAGTGCTGCTCGCTACCGTTGATGGTCAGCGTGATCATCGTTCACCTCTTGGTCGAGGCGCCCGCGTCGCACCACGGGTGCCGTGTGGGGATTCGTACGGTGCCGGGCGCGTTCGACTGCGCCGCTCCGGCACCGCCTGGTGGACTGCTGCGCCGGAAGGACCGGCGCTCATTGCGTGATCGCTGCCGCAGACTGCCGCGGACTACCGTATCGGGCGCGCCGGGCGCACCACTCCGCTCGAAAGCGGGCGCCCCGCGGGCCCGATTCTGCCCCACGCAACCCGTCACTCAGGCAACGCGCCCCTGTCCGGGCTGCCAGAAACGGCGCGCCGGAGCGCCGGCACCCGCGTGCGACGTCCCGCCGGGGCGGCTTTGACCGCGCCCGGACGGGCGGAATCGTATGGGGAATGAGCCGAGCTCCAACTCTAACTGATGTGCGGCGGTTGTGCGCCGCCGCGCTGGATGCGTCCCGATGCAGCGCTTCACACGCGTCGATCGCTCCCGCTATCCGACGCGCACCACCGGCTTGCCGGAAAACTGCCGCTGCTTGAGCCCTTCCAGTTGCACGGGCAACGTGTCGAAATCGCCGATGACGCGCGCTTCGGGTTGCATCCGGCCGTTCGCGATGCAGGCCAGCAGCATGCTGCCCGCCGCGGTCGTCTCGAGCCATGCTGCGTCGTCGCCATACGTGTGCAACGCGTTCAACGCGACCTCATGAAGCGACACGCTCGACGTGAACGGCGGCAGCGGCGGAGCGTCGAAGCGCCCCTGGATACAGACGATGTGCCCGTTGGCGGCAACCGCCGGCGCCCACCGGGCAGCGTGTTGCGCATCGACGCTGTCGAACACCGCATGGAAGCGGCGCGCCAGTTCGTGCGTCGCGCCGATCGCTTCATCGCCCGGACCGGTCAGGAAGCGGCTTGCGCCGCGCTCGCGCAGGCGCTCCCAATGCCGCTCGTGACTCGACGCCGACACCACGAACCCGCGCTCGGCGGCAAGCTGCACCAGATAGTTGCCGACCGCGCCCCCGGCTCCGCTGACGAGGATTTCCGTCGACACGCGACACGGTACTTTCTCGAGCGCCTGCCAGGCGGTCAGCGCCGGGCACGGCACGCTCGCTGCCGTTTCGAAATCCAGCGATTCGGGCACCGTCAACAGCACGGAGGCCGCAATCGGCGTGTATTCCGCGAAACTCCCGTGTTCGCCGAGCGCCTGGTGATAGGCGACCCGGCGGCCCAGCAGATGGCACATCGCGTCGTCCGCGACCGCGACCACCGTGCCTGCGCCGTCGACGCCGGGCACATGCCCGGGATGCCAGTTCACCAGCGCACCGCCGAGCACTTTCCAGTCGACCGGATTGAGGCCGATTGCATCGTTGCGGACCAGTACCTGGCCGCGCTTCAGCACCGGCATCGGCCGTTGTTCGAGACGCAACTGTTCGGGATGCTCGCAGCCTTGCCAGGTCCACGCCTGATAGCGGGCCGGCAACGATGCTTGATGATTGGATCGGGTCATGGAGACTGGGATGAGGTGAGGCGCGACAGGCGGCGAGGCGGCGCCCGTGCCGTCTGCGTCGCGATGGACGATCGGCGACTCGCGTGCAAGGGATCCCCGGCATCGCGACTCCGGACATCGATGCGATGTCCGGACGATGCGGGCTGGATATCCGCTGAAGTATCCGTGCACGACAGCACACCGGGGAAGGGACTTTCCGCGAAAACACTTTTGAATGCGTCGGGAAAATTCGTTCCAGGTCGCATCAATGAAACGATCCGGCCGGCCTTGCGGCCGGACCGGATCGTTGTACGTCCGACTCCGGGTCGACTGCCCCGGCAGGCGCTACCGCGCGCGCGCCATCACGGCGACCGCAACGCCTGCAGCCCCAGCGTGAGCGCGTTGAACGGCATCTCCGCTGCCCCCATCGAGAAGCTCGTCGTCTTCGTGGTCACTCCGGGCGTACGCATCAGCGCGTGAACGATCCGCTCGCTCGCATGACCGTCGCCGTACGGATTGCTCGCGCGCGACATTTCCTCGTAGGCGCTCTCGCTGTCGAACAGGCGCGATGCCTCCCACACGATCCGCTCCTGATCGGTCCCGACGAGCCGTGCGGTGCCGGCCTGGATCGCTTCGGGCCGCTCGGTCGTCTCGCGCGTGACGAGCACCGGCTTGCCGAGTGCCGGCCCTTCTTCCTGAATGCCGCCCGAGTCGGTGATGATGAAATGCGCACGGGACATCAGGAATACGAACGACAGGTATTCCTGCGGCTCGATCAGGTAGATGTTCGGCACGCCGCCGAGCCGTGCGCGCGCCGGCTCCCGCACGTTCGGATTCATGTGCAGCGGATAGACGAACTGCGCGTCGCGATAGCGGCTCGCCAGCGTGCACAGCGCCTCGCAGAAATGCTGGAACGGTTCGCCGAAACTTTCGCGCCGATGCCCGGTGATCAGCACGACGCGCCGCGACGGCTCGAGAAACGGAAAATACGCGGCAACCTTGTCCGAGAGCGCGCTGGTACGGTCCAGCATGCGTTTGACCTCGTGCAACGCATCGATCACGGTATTGCCGGTCAGCGAGACCGCCCCGCCCGGCACGCCCTCGCTCAGCAGGTTGTCGCGTGCCTGCCCGGTCGGCGCAAAATGCCAGGACGACACCGCGTCGGTCACACGGCGATTCAGTTCCTCCGGCCACGGCGACCAGATATCGCCGCTGCGCAAGCCGGCCTCCACGTGTCCGACCGGAAGATAGCGATAGAACGCCGCCAGGCTGACCGCGAGCGTGGTCGTCGTATCGCCGTGCACGAGCACGACGTCCGGACGCAAGTCGTCGAAGACCATGCCGATCGCCTGAAGAATGCCGGTCGTCACGTCGGTCAGCGTCTGGCTTTGCCGCATCAGGTTGAGATCGTAGTCGGGCTTGATGTCGAACAGCGTCAGCACCTGATCGAGCATTTCCCGATGCTGTGCGGTCACGCACACCCTGGCGTCGACATCCGCTTGCGCCTTCAGCGCACGCACCAGCGGTGCCATCTTGATGGCCTCCGGCCGAGTCCCGAACACAAGCAAGATCTTCTTCATCGTTATCCTCGTTTAGCCACTTCGCGCCGGACGACCCTGCACGTGGCGCGAAGCATGTATTCAGGCGGCGCTTCCCGTACTCGCACGCGGTCAACACGCGGCAGTGTCGCGGGGCGAGCGCACCGTCTTGTCCGCGCGGTCTGGGCCACGCGAATCGTCGTACTACCGGCGTCCCGTTGCACGGATCCATCACGTCATGAGTCGTTCCTCGCTGTGTCGAGCGTCACGTCAGTTCGTCACGTCACTCCCACTACAGCAATATTCAAACCAGCCGCTCCGAATCCGGGCCCGCTTCGTTCGGCGCGCATCGTACCCGTGAGGCGCGTTACGGAATGTTTCACAACTGCTACGGACCGTCGCATCGCTCGGCGAGCACGACAACGATAAACAGCCGGCCGCTCGCGCGATCCGTCTGACGACGTCGTACGATGAATGGCGCAGGAATGTCGGGCCTCCATCGCGCATCGGATCGCATACATCTTTCGAGACGCTTTACGTCGCCTCGATTCGCCACTTTTGTCTGTGCAGCGCAAGGCGCGCGCCCGGCTGCCCGTCGCGGCCAAGCACGCCGGATTTCCCCGGCATGCGGCGACGTATGCGTCACACGAATCGGTGCGCGGGAAATGTTGCGAATGTGTAACGCGGATCCGGCACGGGAAAATACATCGGAGTCCGGTCTATTCGGCGCATGAGATGGCGCGAAGCACGCCAGCCTTCTGGCCGGCACACGTTCGACGCACGACGCGCGATGTCGCGTCACGCAAGGCCGCGTCCGGCAAGGCGGCATGGACTCGTCAGACAAACCGCCCGCCGTGCGACGGATTCGATGCACGTCGCCGGATGCTCGGGGTCGGATGTCGTGCGCAAACGCTGATTCGTCAGTGAATCAAAACACGTCGCCGCCGCTGCCGCCGCAACCGTGTCCCGCGCCCCGCCCCTTGCTGCGCGGGGCATCGCGGCCGATGGCTCACGCCTTGCTTAATGTCAGACAGGTGCGTCCCGAAGCACTCGCACAGCAGCAAACAGACGGGGACGCCAAAGCAACGAATCCGGAAAGCGACACGACGCGTCAGTCCGGGGCGGCCGACATCCGCCCCTGCGCGACGAACGCGCCGCCGCTTTCCATTGACATCCGCGCGATCCACGGAGCGCCTTCAGCTCTCATCGGTCGTCGTCGCGGACACGGGGACCGGGACATGACGAAAACGCGGAAGGCGTCACTCTGCGAACAAGGCATCCTGCTGCTGATCGTACTTGCCTGCTCGCTGACCGTGCGCGACACCGCATCGCAGGCGGCCGTCGAACCGGTCGGCCTCGTCATGCCTGCTGCAAACGCCGCGGTCGCGGTGGAACGCACCGCGCTCGACAGCGCTCCGCTCTCGATCCCCATGCAGGCGCCGCCCGCCGTCGATGCGTCGCTCGAGCCGCCGCCCGCCGTCGCGCCGGGTAACGCGCTCGACCCCGACCTGCTGCTGATCCCCTGCGTCGCCTACCTGTGGCTGTTCACGCTGCTGACGTGCGTGTATGCCTCGCGGCATTACGCGTTCAGCCTCGACCGCCTGTTCAAGCCGCAACACGCGCCCTACCGGACGATCACACACGGCGAATGGCCGCGGCTCACGGTTTTCGTCGCCGCCCACAACGAGGAAGCCGTCGTCGTCGATTGCCTGATGGCACTGCTCGCGACAACCTACCCGCGCGACCGGCTGACGATCATTCCGGTCAACGACCGCTCGACCGACAATACGCGTGCACTGATCGACGAGGTCCAGGCACTCGCACCCGAGCTCATCCAGCCGTTTCACCGCGAGTCCGGCAAGCCGGGCAAGGCGGCCGCGCTGAAGGATGCGCTGCGCTTCATCCGCGGCGACATCATGGTGGTGTTCGACGCCGACTACCTGCCACGCCCGGGGCTGCTGAAGGAGCTCGTCGCGCCGTTCTTCGATCCGGAAGTCGGCGCGGTGATGGGCCGCGTCGTACCGCAGAACGCCGACAGCAACCTGCTCGCGCGGCTGCTCGATCTCGAGCGCGCCGGCGGCTACCAGGTCAACCAGCAGGCCCGCAACAATCTCAACCTGGTCCCGCAGTACGGCGGCACGGTCGGCGGCATCCGCAAGGGCGCACTCGACGCGGTGGGCGGCTGGCGCGACGACACGCTCGCCGAAGATACCGACATGACCTACCGGCTGCTGCTGAGCGACTGGCGCACGGTCTATCTGAACCACGCCGAATGCTATGAGGAAGTGCCGGAACGCTGGGCCGTGCGCGCCCGGCAACTGACGCGCTGGGCGAAGGGCCACAACCAGACGCTGCTGCGCTATCTGGTCCCGGTGCTGCGCAATCCGCTGATCTCGCGGCGCTGCCGGCTCGACGGCGCGTTGCTGCTCGGCGTGTTCGTCATGCCCGCGCTCCTCGCGATCGCATGGAGCGCCGCACTCGCGCTCTATCTGTTCAATGGCGTCAACTCGACCGCGCTCGGCCTGATCGTGTCGCTGTTCGCGCTGTTCTCGTTCAGCACCTTCGGCAACTTCGGCGTGTTCTTCGAGATCGTCGTTGCCGCCCGGCTCGACGGCCGCGCGACGCGCCTGCGGCTCGTTCCGGTCAACGTCGTCGGCTTCTGCGTGACGATCGCCGCGGTCGTCTCCGCGCTATGGGGGCTCGCGCTCGACGCTGCATTTCGCCGCGAACTCAAATGGGACAAGACCGAGCGCTTTCGCCGGCAACTGAAACCGGAGCGATGATCGATGACGACCTTCAATGTGATGGTGCCGGTGGCCGGCGTACTCAGCCTGCCGTTCCTGCCGATGCTCCATGAGCTGATCCGGCGCAGCGACGTCGCGGCGCTGCCGATCGGCGACGGCCCGTTCGTCGACCAGGCGCTGCTCGCCGCACGATGGCACGATGCGCTGCGCGTGCACGTGGCCGGCGAGCCGCCGGCCGATCCGTCCGCCGAACTGCCCTGGCAGGCGCTCGGGCTGGCCGTGCAGCATGCCGATGCGATCCACGTCGCTCGCGACGAGCATCGCGACGACGTGCTCTACGCCCATCGCGCGATCACGCTCGACGACGGCGCCCGGGCAGCGTATGCGTTCGCCGACGAGCGCATCGACATTCACGCCGGCGCGACGATCGGCACGCTCGCGCACGCGCCGCGGATCGACGTCGACGGCGCGGTGCTGCGCGGCGTCGTGGTCGGCGACACGGTGCACCTGCACGGCGCCGGCGGCTTCTCGTGCCTGTACGGCGAACCGGTCGTCTTCGGCGGGGCGCCGAGCGCACGGCCCGCCGGCACGCCGGCCGCCCCGCGTCGCGCGATCTCGCTCACCCGCCACTTCGCATCGCTGCCGCATCGCTTCCTGCACGGCCGTTACCTGCTGAACTGCGACGTTCGCCTGCCCGCGCACACGGTCGTGCAAGGCAACCTGATCGTCGACGGCACGCTCGTACTCGGCGAAGGCTGCGTGCTGCGCGGCAGCGTCAAGGCGCATCGCGTAGAACTCGAGCGTCACGCTTTGCTGCACGGCGCCGTGTTCGCGCGCGACGACGTGCTGCTCGCCAACGCGAGCTGCATCGACGGCGTCGTGTCGGCCGGTGGCCTGCTGCGGTTGACGGGTGCGCGCATCGGTGTCGCCGGTCACCCTGTCAGCGCATGCGCGCGCGACGTCTCGGTCGTCGGCCATGCCTGCGTGCACGGCGACCTCGTCGCGTGGCGCAGCGGCTGGTTCCACGCATCCCGTTAAGGAGCGCCCTCATGTCCGATCGCCCCTGCCATCGCGGCCCGCGCGTGCCGGTTGCCGCCCTCGCGATGCTGTGCGGCGTCGCCTTCGGCGCGCCCCCGGTACTGGCGGCACCGCAAGACGACGCCACCGCCATGCCGCCTGCGCAATCGCCGGACGTCGCGACCGTCATCACGCCACGGCCGCGCGACGAGTCCACGTTCGTACGCGTGAGCGCCGACGGCCTGCCCGACGGCGTATCGCTCGCCGAGTTCACGCCAGACGATACGAACCGGCCGCCGCTGCCCGATGCAGTCGTCACCCATGTTCAGGCGCCCAAAGAAACGCATACCGAACTGTCACTCGGCTATTCGAGCGCGCACCTGACGCACGGCTACGGCGACTGGTACGGCGTGCATCTGCGTGGCGTCTACCAGGATAGCGGCCGCACCGTGCTCGGCGAACTGGCGCAACTGCACCGCTTCGGCGAGAACACGCAACTCGGCGCGCTGACCTACGTGCAGGACATGGGGCCCGACTGGTTCGGCGGCATCGGCTTCGCGGGTACCACGTCGGGGACGATCCTGCCGAGCGCACGCGTCGACCTGTCGATCAATCGCAAGCTGTTGTCCAATCGTTCGCTGGTCGTGTCGCTGGGCGCCGGCTACGCGTGGAACCGCAGCGGTCACCGCGATCAGCTCTATCACGCCGGCCTGATCTGGTATGCCCTGCCGAAATGGATTTTCGAGGCGGGCACGAACTACACGGTCGATTCGCCCGGCTCGGTGAAGGCGCCCGCCTACTATGGCGCCGTCACCTACGGCGAAGTCGGCAAGAGCGTGATCATGCTGCGCGGCGGGTTCGGCCGCGAGGCCTACCAGGTCACCGGCTCGGGCACGCAGATCGCGGATTTCCGCAGCCACGAGATGTCCGCGAAATGGCGCTACTGGTTCACGCGCAAGTGGGGCACGCAGGTCGAATTCGACTACTACCACAACCCGTACTACTCACGGATCGGCGGCGAGCTGAGCGTGTTCTATCGCTGGTAGCCGGGCGGGCGCCATGCAGACGCATCCCGTCCGTCCTCCCGTTGATCGCTCGCTGCGCATCCACGCGTATCCGCAGCGCTGGCTGTCGTCGATTGCGCTGCTGACGCCCGCATTGTATGCATCGCTGTGGTTCGGACTGCCGCTGGCCTGGCGCTACTGGCGCGCGATCATGGTCTGGGGTGCGCACGAGATCGATCCGGCACTCCACGTGGTCGTGATCGGCTATCCGCCCGATGCGCCGCGCGTGCCGCTGCTGTCGATCGACGTCGCGGCCCGGATGCCGGGCGGCGTACTGCTGACCGTCACCGCCGTGCTCTGCGCGGTCGGCTTCGCCGCTTCATTCTTCCGGCGCACCCACTGGCTGCCCGTTGCATATCTGTTACGTATCGCGAGCTTCACCCAGCTGCTGATTTGCGCCTACTTCTGGCTCGCGCCCGGCACTTTCCCGTATGTCCCGCTGCTGCACCTGCGCGACATGTTCGTGCTGAACGGCGCGGCGATCGCGCTGATCCCGCTGGTGATGGCCGCGCTGTACTACCCGCTCGATTTCTCGCTGCTGCAAAAAGCCGTCGCATCGCTGCTGGTGCTCGGCTACTTCGTGCTTGCGCTGCCGTTCGTGATGCTGCTGCACGCGATGGTCATCCATCACGGCTCGCTGCTGTTCCTGCCGTTCTGCTATTTCCTGCTCGGCGGACCGTTGCTGATCGGCCTGCTGGTCACGCTCTACACCTACTGCGCAAGCTGGCCCGGCGCACTGACGCGCGACCGTGATTCCGTCTGCTGATATCGCGCACAAACGCGCCGTATCAGCGATGAAACGATTCCGTCAGGTTTGCGACCACGGCATCCGCGTTGCGCCGCAAGAAGCCAGCAGGACCGGGCTTCCACGGCAAATGGCACGTTGTTCGCTTCTTACAGTTCGTCGCATCGAGTCCTTTCATCGGCGAAGTCAGCGCGGCAAACCCGCACGTTCGCGCGTGCCCGGCTGCTTTCGACAAGTACCCCTCGATGTCCGACGAACCCGACCGCCGCACACACCTACGGGGCAGGATTGGACGACCTGGCGGCACACCTATCACGGTTGCCGCGCGCCCCCCCCATTCCTTGAGTGAGGAGCACACCATGTTGGCAAAGTCAGGCAAGTTCTTGCGGATCCTGTTCGCGTTGTTCGCGCTCGCGTTCGCATTCAGTCCGGGCGGCGTTCAGGCGGCCACCAACCAGCTCATCCTGCTGGTGCCGAATACGCTGACGCTGCCCGACCCGCGCGTGTCCGCATGGCTCGACACCGCACAGGAGGAAGGACTGCAGATCACGGTGATGACCGACAGCCAGTTCATGGCGGCCGGCTCGTCGCTGTCGCAGTATCCCGGCCTGATCCTGCCGGATCAGGTGCACACGACGGCCGACGACACGCTCGTCACGGCAATCCAGAACTACGCGCTGAACGGCGGCAAGGTAATGCTCGTCTACGATTTCGGCGTGCTGAATTCGGCCGGCTTCTACGTGAGCCCGAAATCTCGTTTCAGCAACATGGTCGGTGTGGACTACGTACTGTATGACCAATTGGGCGGCAACATGATCGGCCTCGGCAACGTGACCGGCATGAGCAGCTGGCTGCGCACGCTCCAGGTGCCTCCCGGCAAGTCGATGACGTGGACCACGACGGCTTCGACCACGACGACCGCCAGCGTCATGGCCGCGGCGACCACCGGCAACAACTCGAAGACGAACAACTCGTCGAAGCCGACGGCCGGCAGCGCGCTCTATCTGTCCGGCAGCCCGTCGAACCCGGGTGGCCTCGCCAACTACAACCACGGCGCGTGGTTCCAGTACGACACGTCGCCCGCAGGCAGCGGCGTGCTGAATCAGGCGGCCCCGAGTCTGACCGGCGTCTCGAACGGCAAGCAGGTGAAGTCCGGCTCGTATAGCGCCAACTCGCTCGTCAGCACGACGACCGGCAAGGCGGCCACCACGCTCGCGTCGACCATGGCGACGACCACCGACACGCTCGAAGGCATCTCCGGCTACGTGTATGGCTTCCTGACCTATCCGAGCTTCGTCACGCAGGGTACGTACACCGGCACGACGATCCTGACCTCGCCGACGTTCGGGCTGGTGTCCGGCTACAACGCATACGGCAACGGCGGCGTGCTGTTCGTCAACCTGCCGCTCGCCTACCTCGACGGCCAGACCGACGGCATGCTGATCCACGGCTACCTGCACTATTTCGGCACGCAGATGCTGAACCTGCCGTCGCTGTCGCCGCTGCCGAAGGCGATGGCCGGGCTGGTGTTCAACTGGCACTTCTGCGCGGGCGACCAGATCCAGCCGGCGCTGCAGTTGAAGAACCTCGGCGTGTGGAACAACGGACCGTTCTCGCTCGTGATCACGGCCGGCCCCGATGAAGCGGCCTTCGGCGATGGCGACGGCGTCAACCTCGCGAACAATCCCACCGCGCTGAATCTCGTGAAGTATTTCCTGAGCAAGGGCCATCACGTCGGCAGCCACGGCGGCTGGATTCACGACTACTGGGGGGCGAATGCCAGCGAAACGAACGCGAGCACGTTCACGCAGTACCTGGTGATGAACCATCAGGCCATCCAGGCAGCGACGGGCTTGCCGGACGTCGAATACGCGGCGCCGGAAGGCAACACGCCAACCTGGTCGGTCAACTGGCTCGAAGCCAATGGCTTCAACGGGTACTACTTCACCGGCCACACCGGCTCGGCGCCGACCCGCGCATACCGCAACGGCGCGCTGCTGAACCCGGGCCTGTGGGCTTACCCGGTGATGCCGTTCGGAAAGTACGCGACGTTCGAGGAGTTCCAGCAGTATGCGGTGCCGACGAGCGACGTGAACAACTGGTACGCAGCCCTGATGAACTTCGTCGTCGCGAACCGTACGAGCCGGCTGATCTATGCACACCCGCTCGGCGCGTCGTCCTACACGTCGACGCTGTCCGCGATCTTCTCGCAAGCCAATACGCTGAAGCTGCTCGGCCAGTTCAAGTGGTACACGATGAGTGACATCACGATCTTCGATCGTGCACGCCTGAACGTCACGTGGTCGGCCACCGATACGGGAAGCGCCTGGTCATTCGCCGCCAGCCACCCGACGAGCCTCGCGAACATGACGTGGCTGTTGCCGAAGAAGGCCTACGCACTGCCGCTCATCACGCAAGGTCTCGGCAGCGTCGTCATCACCGACTCGACGTACTGGCTCGTCACCGCACTCAGCGGCACCAGCCTCAAGTTCACCAGCGCCAAGGTGAACTGAGCCGCAACGTCGACACACCCGCCGGCGCGCGACGCGGCCAACGCCGCGCCCGGCGGGATTTGCGCAGGACCACCGCGCAGGAGCCCCCCGATCATGAACCGGCCCGCGCTTTTCCCGGCCGCACGCGCACGCGTGGCGGCCACCGCCCGGCTATGCCGCCTGTGGTGCGTTGCCTGCTGTGTCTCGGCATTCGGCTTCGCGCTGCACGCGAGCGCCGCCGAACTCCAGCTCAACGGACTGTACCAGCGCCCCGACGGCGCGATCACCGTGCGCCTGAATGGCGCCGGCATCGATCCGTATTTTGCGGCGAAGGCGCTGCTCGCCGCCGACGCCGCCGGGCTCGACGCCCACCAGGCCGCGCTCGCGTGGATCGCGTGGCTGTTGCCGCGTCAGCGCCCCGATGGCGGCTTCGATCGCTACTGCATGAAGAGCGGCCAGTACAGCGCATGCGCGGAAGCCGACGCCTCCGACCTCGAACTCGACATCGGTGGCATGACCTGCGCGTCCTGCGCCGGCCGCGTCGAAAAAGCGCTGGCCGCCGTGCCGGGCGTTGCGCGCGCGACGGTCAACCTCGCGACCGAGCGCGCATCGGTGCAGGGCGCCGGCGCACTCGACGCCGCCACGCTGATCGCGGCAGTCACCACAGCCGGCTACCGTGCATCGCTCGCCGCCGCGCCGTCTGCCGGCGCAACGGCCGGCACCGACGCGCAACCGGCCAGCCCCGCGCAGGACCCCGATGCCCGCAAGCGCCGCGAAGCGGTGCGCGAACGCAACCTCGTGATCTGGTCCGCCGTGCTGAGCGCACCGCTCGTCGCACCGATGCTCGTCGCGCCGTTCGGCATCGACCTGATGTTGCCCGGCTGGCTGCAGCTCGTGCTCGCGTCGATCGTGCAGTTCGGCTTCGGCGCGCGCTTCTACCGTGCGGCCTGGCACGCGGTGAAGGCGCGCACCGGCAACATGGACCTGCTCGTCGCACTCGGTACGTCGGCCGCCTACGGCCTGAGCCTGTGGATGCTGCTGCGCGATCCCGCGCATCCCGGCCATCTGTATTTCGAGGCGTCGGCCGTCATCGTCACGCTCGTGCGCTTCGGCAAATGGCTCGAATCGCGCGCGAAGCGCCAGACCACCGAGGCGATCCGTGCGCTGAACGCGCTGCGCCCCGACCGTGCGCGCGTCGTCGAGCACGGCGTCGAACGAGACGTGCCGCTGGCACAGGTGCGCGTCGGCACGCAGGTCAGCATCCGGCCCGGCGAGCGCGTGCCCGTCGACGGCCGGATCGTGTCGGGCCGCTCGCACATCGACGAATCGCTGATCACCGGCGAAAGCCTGCCGGTGCCGAAAGACGACGGCGACGCCGTCACGGCCGGCTCGATCAACGGCGAAGGCGCGCTCGTCGTCGAAACCACCGCGATCGGCGCGGAAACGACGCTCGCGCGCATCATTCGCCTCGTCGAATCCGCGCAGGCCGAGAAGGCGCCGATCCAGCGGCTCGTCGATCGGGTCAGCGAAGTGTTCGTGCCGGCAATCCTCGGTATCGCCGTGCTGACGCTGGTCGGCTGGCTGATCGCCGGCGCCGGGACGGAAACCGCGATCCTCAACGCGGTCGCGGTGCTCGTGATTGCGTGCCCGTGCGCGCTCGGTCTCGCGACGCCCGCCGCGATCATGGCCGGCACGGGCGTCGCAGCCCGGCACGGCGTGCTGATCAAGGACGCGCAGGCGCTCGAACTCGCGCAGCGCACGACCGTGATCGCGTTCGACAAGACCGGCACGCTCACGCAGGACAAGATCATCCTCGAACATCACCTCGACCTGTCCGGTCACAAGAACGAGGAAATCCTGCGGCTCGGCTGGCTGAACAGCTTCCATCAGAGCGGCCAGAAGAACCTGATCGACATCGCGGTCGTCGCACGCGCCGACGAGATCGGCGAGCGCGTGAAGCCGCAGGGCTACAAGAAGATCGACGAACTGCCGTTCGACTTCGTGCGACGCCGCCTGTCGGTCGTCGTCGAGGACAAGCACGGCACGCACCAGCTGATCTGCAAGGGCGCGGTCGAGGAAATGCTGGCGGTGTCGACCCACGTGCAGGATGAAGATGGCGTCCGCCCGCTCGACTTCGTCGCGCGCAAGCGGCTGCTCGAACAGGCCACCGCGTACAACGAGGACGGCTTCCGCGTGCTCGTGCTCGCGACCCGCACGATTGCGCGCGGCGACGAACGTGCGCAGTACCGCACTGCCGACGAACACGATCTCGTCGTGCGCGGCTTTCTGACCTTCCTCGATCCGCCGAAGGAATCGGCCGCGCCGGCGCTTGCCGCGCTGCGCGAGAACGGCGTCGCGGTGAAGGTGCTGACGGGCGACAACCCGACCGTCACGATGAAGGTGTGCCGCCAGGTGGGCCTCGAGCCCGGCAAGCCGATGCTCGGCACGGAGATCGAAGCGCTCGACGACGAAACGCTCGCGAAGGTCGTCGAACGCACGACCGTATTTGCGAAGCTCACGCCGCTGCAGAAGGCGCGCATCGTCAAGGCGCTGCAGGCGAACGGCCACACGGTCGGCTTCCTCGGCGACGGCATCAACGATGCGCCCGCACTGCGCGACGCCGACGTCGGCATCTCGGTCGACAGCGGTGCCGACATC
>STHB01008337.1:0-14751 GCA_018908115.1 Anopheles rivulorum | reverse complement strand
GCCCCTAATTGGTGCCATTAAATTTAATGATTTACGTGCCACAGAAGCGTGGTTGTAGCGTGTTGTACTTAGAAAAAGGTGCCACTTTTATCGGTTACTCTATTTCTTCGCTCGAATCGCTCTACTTCCATGGCTTTTGCAGTGCTGAGCGCATTTCCACACTGTTTGGTAAATGTACGGTGGTGTAGGTTCGGCGTACCATCCAACCATTATCGTAAATAATCGGTGTAGAAATAATTCCACGCCGTGGCCATATCGCGCCCGACCCATTATAGAACAAATCAATTTGCTTACCTTAGATCTTATTGACACGCAGTCACACAGGGAATTCTGTTTGTCTGCTGAAGGACACCTCCACACTTCGCAAGGCAACTTATTGGCGTACTTTAAGGTGCATTCATTAATGCGGATAGATTGTTACGCTAAGTAGCAATAGTGGATTTGCACTGGTTCCTCTAGAGAATTTTCACTTTCAACGTGGAACTTCTTACTTAGAACGTATTTTCGTATCGTTTTTTTTATCACTTTTCACTGGTAGTATATCTGCACGCGTTTAACTAATTTTTATCTCACTAAAACACCACTTGATATAATGTTTCACTTTTTTTAAAAAATGTAACCTTTTCCTTATTGCGTCACTTGGGAACATTTATTACAAGAACAGCTAAAAATTCCCGTATTCCTCTTTTTATTCAAACTTTGCACACATGTTCAAACTCATCCAGAAAAAACACGACATCAACATATATATTCTCCAAACTGCCACTACGCAAGTTTGTTGGACTGTTTCAACACACCTCACGAACACGAACTCACGTGTAAGTACACTAGACGCGTGGCAAACTCTTACTCCACATGAGAAGCTACCGTAGAAGCACAGCACACTTATCACTAATTGGCGAGATGCGAAACAAAGATTAGCCGCTTATCAATACAAGATAATGCTGATAGAGTTTGTTTCGAAAATACGCGCGGCAGCAAAAACACTTCCGTTCAAAACAAGCGACGAACGCATACTGGTCGCCATCTGGTGAAGCGACCGCCGATTATTCGTGCCACAGCCACGCCTTACCTGAAACAGAGCACTAAAATGGCGGATCGCTGGATAGTGGGCGTGGCCGTACGTGGCAGGGAGAGTGAACAGATAAATCAAAACTAATTGTTTCAACTATAATTTAAAGAACTACGCAAACGGCAAACATAATTAAGAGGACTTTTTTTACAACTTCAATTTCTTTATCATGGTAGCGTTTATCTTGATTGCATGTTTATTGAAATGTGTTATTGTTAGTGTATTTTTTTTAATCACATTGCTAATGCAAACAATGAAGCGAAAATGATTTTGGAAAAAAGTATTCCTTATTTAACATCATTTATTAATTGTTCCTATTTCATTATTTTTTACCAAAAGTTAACATAAATAAAAATATAATGCTATATTGTTTTGTTCTAAACTAAAACTATTTTTTCATTTTCAATAAACAGACAAGGTTAAATATTTTGAAGAGCCTTGTAACAAGTACTCACACAATTATGTTTCTTGTTTACATTGCATGCAGAACCTACATGCACTATCAGCTCTCCTACATTGAATGTGTATCCGTTCCAAACAATTAGTTTTTTCCACAATCGTCTTTAACTTTCTTCCATTTTTTTTTTCTTCCTCTTTATCAGTACACATTACAGCTGTGTCATACTCATATTTGTTATCAAAACCACTCTGTTTTCGACTTTGCGCCGTCGAGCACACCCGTCAAGCAAACCCTGCCCTGTTGTAGAAAGCATATTTCAACCATCCCAAAATGTTTGTATTTTTTGCGTTTGAATTTCTTTATGTAAAAGCTCATTGAAAGCTAATTGCATGCTTGGGTATCAGTTGAAATGTACTCGAAGTGTTTCGGTTTTTTCTTTCAACCAAATGTATGTTTACTTTTGTAACGGATCTTATCTGCATATAACTCAAAACCTATATCGAGCCTACAAGTGGCTTATTTAAGCTTCCAGCACTGCGCAGTGAAATTGATATCAACCCATGAAACGTAAGCCTTTCTACTCCGGATGCTGTCCGGTAGGTCACACAATGCTAAATCCACGCGACAACGCCCATTCGAACGGAGGCGCCATCCAGAAGCGTCCCACAATCAGCCCCTTTCTGATCGATCCCAAAAGTCCGATTGCAGACAATAGACACATAAAACTGTCACATAAAATCCCAACTGGTCCATGGCGCCTCGGACCTGCGTAGGGACTCCTGCCTTTTGCCGTGCGCCCAATCCACCTGAGCCATCGACACATGAATTGGTCTGGCTCCGTATGGTGCACACAAGCAGTGGAATGCGTGCGTTGCGTAACCATCATCTACCATCATTTGACCATTTCGGACGATTCTGGACCGTCCGTTTAGGCGCCACCAATTTCACAGCAGTCCCTTCCGAAATTGAACATCCAACGTGTATTGATGTGCATCTTTTTTTTCCTCTGGTTTTTTACTCATTCTTTCAAAAGAAGAAGAGACGATACTTCCTTGTTTCGTTTCGCTTTTTTTTTTTGTGTCCTCCCGGTGGCTTTCGTGATCGATGCTGGAGGTTGTCCACCTATTTTTTTTTTTGGTTATATTCGTTCCCTACATGTTCAACCCACAAGCCTAACGCCACTTTGACGCTGAGCCAGCGTGAAATGAAACCCCCGGAACTGTGGTGTCGACCCATAATAATTCTTATACTTAATGGTCGGTTCTTCGCAAAGGTACCGTTGAGGTGAAGGTTTCGTTTAGTGAATGAAATTAAATAAATAAGGAAAAGAAATCTTCCAAATAGATCACAGAATCACAAAATGTGAAAATATAAAAGAAAACTTTATAAAAATGTCAATTGGGAGCACAGGTACATAAAAGAATATAAAAAGATGTAACAATGTGGTTTAAGCCGAGTTATAAACAAGAAAAATGTTTAAAAAAGCGCAAATAAGATTAACAAGATCAAGATCAGAAACAAGATTAAAATCATTACATTATAAGCAAATAACAAAGGTTGGGCAACACTTTCTTATTTCTAAACATATTTAATGCAGAAAATGTCAATAATTACTGATGCACCTTATTTAACCTTACAATTGTTCTATCTTTTATCTTATTCATATTCATTTTCTTGAATAAAATGTATAACATAATTTTCGGTCTATTTTGGTAGTATCAACTCATATTATTTATTATTTAATTTATTATGACGGATAAAGCCGTTTTGTCAGTATCAACACATATATAACTCAATAATTTTATTGTATAGAATATAAATCTAATCCTTACACTAACTCTATTGGCAAAACATTGCACTTTGCACGCTTTCTGTTGCAAGATCTTCCCATCGCAGCATTTGCACACACCTTAAAGCATTTTAATGTTACCTTAATGTATTCCGCGTGTTTATTCAATGGCCCACTGTCGCTATTGATGCCACACACTGCACCCGGAGCATGATTTATTAACCCAGCGGCTCAAAGCATCGGCTAATCTAATCCTTCGCAGTAAATACAGTTTTACCCGTGCCTGATACGGCCAGTAGGTGGCCAACAAACCACAAACCATGGCAATACTTTCCAAAACCTACGAATTACCAGACCCAACCGTACCTCCGTCCTGCCGTTCCATTGCCCATCCCCTCCTCACAGCCCATTTGGCCCAGGATGTTCGGTTCGAACATGGCGGTGCGCGGCGATCGTACGTTTTTCCACCATTCATGTGCATTTCGACTGCGACTGTAAGCCTGCCGTTGCACTTTCGCACTCGGTAGCAGCTTTATTAACAGCGCTGGTTTTTTATTGCGCACCAGTATCGGGACCAATTAAATTTTGGTTTTATTAACAGATAGCTTCAAGGTGCCTGGAAGTCACCCCACCGGCTCCATTTTGTGACGGCTTGGGATCGCCTTCCCCCCAAAAAAAAAACATGCCACACAGCTTATGGCGCCAGTTTATGATGGCCGCCTACGCACATTATCATGACGGTACCATTTCTTCGATAAGTTGCCATAAAATCGACTTACCGCCAGGAACAAGGAACAAGAAGGAAGCCAAAACCACCTCCCACAGAACGCGGGAAATGGACGCGGGTTCATTTGATTTAATTTTCGATTCTTACGCGTGTATCGGAAACATTGCTTCAAAAGAAACAATAAAACGAGTTGCAGACCGTCTGCCGAGTTTGAGACAATGTGCGATATTTTATTTAACGAACTGATTCACTAGATTTCAGTGAGTCCCTCTTAGCTTCACCTCATTGTATCGCGGCAAACGGACGAAAGCGTGCCGAGTAAGTACAACGGTGGTAAAATTGTTTCAATTGTTCCAAACGCATAAAATCGCTGCGTTTTGTGAGTCGGCGCTTAAGGAGGCTACCCTACCCCCCAGGCTGCTGACCCGGCCTGCATTCCAATATGGTCCGAGCATTAAGGCATGCGTCTCAGCATCAGCCGCACGTACGGAATGGGAAAGGCTTTCTATTTTTGAAATTTTACGACTAAGAAATGGTCGTAAAATAGGCCTCCCTCAGATATTCGAACGCCTTTTCCGTACCAACCCACGGCCGGCCGACCGAAGGGTGCACCTCGGTGGGCTTACGGGTATTACGGTTAGGTTCGGCGGTTAGGCAAAATGGAGATGATTACGCCATTGTAGTTCCTGCACCCTACAGTGCCGGCCGAAGCTGTGGGCACAGAACGGCGGACCTTTCTACTGTTGGACCCAGCTACGGTTGCAAACGCAAAACTTGGCGGGTTTCCAAGCCCGATCCTCCCGAAGCCTAATGGTGTAATAAAATGGGTTCTTATCATGCACGGTGACATTAAAAGGGAAAAGAGGGAAAGTAATGAGATGGAAAACATTTCCTCCGCCGTTGCTCAGCGCAACGTTTGATGTGGCGAGCGCAAGGGAAAATGGAGAACAATGGTGGAAACGGTGTATTTTCTTCGTGCCAATGTTTTCTATTAAAAAAAAGTTTTTCTCTCTAATGTACTATAAAAAGTGTCATAAAATAAAAAGATGACTATCGCTGTTGGCAATTTTTTTTAATTTTTGTTGTAATTTCTTGAAGAATTTAGATTCCTTTAGTTAAAGACTTCACTTGTCCGCAATATATTGGATCTTGGTTTTCAATTTTTAATTATTGCAGACTTCTTGTTTCTATTTTAAACATTTATATTAAAATAAATCAATAAATCATCCATTGCCCTGTCTGCCAGAGGTTCGTGAATGTTTACATGTTTTGCAGTCATTTGAACATGGAATCATGAGCAAGCGTGATACGCCTTTATCTTACACCTGCAATGAAATCGTCATTTGAACCAGAACCTCTTTCCTTTTTTAACTTTACTACCAAACTCATGGCCGCTAACCGCAATGTCAATTAAAATCATACACATTGCACGCTTGTGCAGTAATTGTTGCATGGCTTCGCTTACCCGTTTGCGATGCATGATATCTTATCCAGCGCAATGGGAATGAGTCGCTCGCCCATAAGTTCTACACTGCGGAACAACTTTATTAAGGTGTCGAATTAAACATACGAATGTGAAAGCGTTGCCTCAACAAATCCATCCTCGTGCCAGTGCGCGAGCTGGAGATTGAAAAGTAAAGTAAAAGCACTCACACTCACTCAAACCCAAAAGAACTCCTAAAGAGACTTGTACGGTAATCTGCGGCTTGATCAACAATGTGGAAAAAAAGGACGCACTCGCGATGGCGTTAGGGCTAGAGCGATTTCGGTGACGGCGGGTGGTTTGCTCCTTGCCGGTAGGGTTGTAACTTTCGACCACCTTCAATACCACCCGACCAGTACCGAAGCGCTATCAGGTTCTATTAATATTTATGTACCTTTTGGGTGCGCAAGCTTTATTGCTTTATTTTACCATAAATATTAATTGAAACGTTTAAATGACCATAAACTCCGGTCGTGCTGCACTCGAGAACGATCACCGAGTGGAATTTTTTTATGGAAAGTGTGTTCTGGTGTCTGTGTGTATGCTGGTTAATTAGAGACAGCAATGGTGATCGTCATCAACTCCAAGGGTTATAAATAAACGCTGGTATATTCGCCCTTAATCGTTTATAGCGTACTTCTTCTGTAGTAAAACTCGATAATCGAGCAATCGAATTCTAACACTTTTATTATCATTTGGTTCCCATAGAAAATGAGTAAAAACATATATTTGATCGAAAATTTGTAAACTTTTGCTTAATTTTGTGTTGTATGTATTCCAAATGTAAAATCAAGGAGTAAATAAATTATGGACATAAAATCACAGAACGCTTGCGTTGTGTTCTGTCTATTTTCAATTTGTTTATTTATTGGATACGAGATGCAAAGCAAAACATAATTTATATTAATATGCTGACCTGTTCACAGTGCACGCACTAATAAATTAATTCTGATGTTTTATACTTGCTTAAGATCGTCGCTTATTTTTAAAATGCAATTTATCAAATAGTTTGTTTTCTTGTTTATTTGTGTCATAAAGCGCCATGAAACGGTCGCCTGTGTTTGGATAAAATTTAGCATAAAACAACAGGAGGAACATAAGTAAAGGAAGGCAAATTATCCACCATACGAACGACATTCTGGCGCCTTTCGTGAGCCAGGCGGGGCCGTAACAAACTGGCTGAGATTGCACCGTACCTGCCGCAAATATGAAAGTGCATCCTAGCGCCTCGATCACGATCGCTGCATCCCGATTCGCGAAAATAAAAAACAAAAATCACCTACTTCAACGCACCGCGTTACTGCCAGGCCATACGCTTACTGCAGGCAGCGACCGTTCTGGTAAAAGCCATTCTATGTTGTAGTCTGAAAGCATGTCGCGACGCATCACTTCCCTCGTACGCGACTCCCTCTCGATCAGGTCCCGGGTTCTCCAAATCGAACGTGGCGCATCCCGTGGCGTCCGCGTCCCCTGCGTGGGGAGACTAAATGGGAGACGAAAAATGGAGAAAGATCGTTGCCGCTCGTTACGTCTCGCCTTTCTCATAATTTCCGATGCATCATTTCTGCTCCCGGTCCGACCTTATTACCGCCCCCCCCCCCCCCCTCATCCCACCCAACCACTCCACAATCTTGGCGTCATGGTGGCCGTCATGGCGACCATTATCTGATTAATTTCCCGCTCCTTATATAAACGTAAATCAAGTAAACCTCCGAAGTACCCGTAGCGCCCCGGTTTGGAATGTGCCACACCACTCCGATGCCTTCACACTGTCCAACCGACCGAACCATCCCCATGTCCTTTTTGTGTGCGACTCTTTGTACTGTATCCTCCGTAGAATGAACGTAGAAAGCGGCAAATATCGTTCCCGATTCTTATCCTACACCTCGTGCCACGGTCGGTGTGCAGCGCTTCGCAAACCCTTCGCAAATGCCCCAAAGTTATCAATCGGTGTGCCCGAGCGCGACCCCGGACTAATGCAAACGCGTCGCAACTTCGCATTAATCGCCAACAAACACCGTACCACGATGCTTCTCCACCGAGACGACATGCTCCAACGAGACAGTGTTGTTCTTTTTTGTTTTATATCGAACCTTCTCATTCTCTTTCCGCGGCTGGGACTTTGATGTTGAACTTCTGGACTTCAGGCCCATTGCTTTCGTGCGCTAACGTTGCATTCGAGTGCTTCATTGCAACGTAACCCTAGACGCAATGTTTGCAGAGGAAGTGCATTTGAGATCAGTTTTATGTGGCGCCAAGGCAGCACACACAATAGCAAAATGAATGAACATTGTTTCAAGCAATGATTGCTACGAGCGAGCGATGAAACAAATATTGCCTATAAGCAACCAAACAACGACGACTTTCCTGTAACAGTTGCCTCGAGTTTTAAGTCTTCTTTCGATTAATGTGAGCTTGGCGGAGCGGCTCCGAGCGATGACTCACATCCATCCAAAAAAAAAATGGAACCTTTCCTAATAGGGAACCCTTTTGATCTGTTTAAGCATCCCAAACACCGGTCAATCTAGGAAATAATCTTATAACGTCCACCGAAAACGCATCTCCCTTTACGTGTGCCGTCCACATACGCATCATCCTGTCCGCGACACAACATTAGTTAAATGGAGCAAAGATAAAGTAGCACCGTGGCGCAGATAAGTGAGCGACAATTGATTCCACGCGCTCTGTCACCAGTGAGATCGGTCCCTCCCCAAGGGACTTTTCCAAGCATTACTCGATTGTTGTTAAGACTAGCATTCTGAAATGCGTGAGTCACTGTTGGGTACGCTCTGCTTCGTAAGGGTTTAAGTACGTTTGTTTGTTTTTATTACGAATGCTTCAAGTTACTCCCAGCCAATTTCCCCCAATTGTACATTTGTCTTAGCATCGGATACATATTTGGTACCTTTGGTGTTTACATACTAGTTGTGGTCTATTCTAGCGCTTAATCTATTGCATTGGCACACACAAACACAAGGAAAGCTATCTCTTCGTCTACTGCCACTGAAATGCACCGGATGCGATTTGGTGATCGCCGGACGATCTTCGGTTAGTTGCCAGAACGCTCGGCCACCGCAGTGCTGGTGATGACGCTCGTAATCTCTCCATTCGCACCCCGATTCCCATCCATCGAAGGTACACTGTGAATGTAGTTAGGCAAAAGGATTAGACTCGCAAACGCCGTGATTAGTAATTCGACGTACTAGTACTTACGATATTGGTATGTGGCGTGCAAGGTTGCTTGGTACGGGTGCGAGATGAGGCGACGAATTTCCACCACCGGGTGCACCTGGCGAACTGTCCACAAACCTTGGATCGTGACCGGGCGAGTTGTGTAACTCCATCGGCTGCGATGTCGACAGGTGTGGTTGGCTGGCGTTTAAAAGCTTTGGTTCGGAGATCGTATGATACTGGGACGGTATCATCGATGGTAGCAATTTCCCTGCAACAGGAATTGGTTTCTGTTAGTATTGCAACCACTTAGTGGCTTACCCTTCGCACACACGCTCACCTGTATTAAGACCGTTCATGGGCTGCATCTGCTGACTAGATTTTGGTTTGCGCTTGCGCGTCTGTATACCGTCCTTCTTCATCGTGAGCGGGCGGTTTACGCTGTGCAGTTTGAAGTACAGCCCGCACGCATTGCACACTGGATCGCCCTGATTGTTCCGGCGCCATAGGGTTGTCGTCGTGGTTTGACAGTTCGCGCACGTGACACCTGAACGACGATTGCCCTGTGCTGGAGGTGTTTTCTACCGAAAAAAGATCGTTTCAGTTGGTTGAACTACTAAAACTTCGACCTTTCACCTGGCATGGCATCCTCACTTACCACTGCTTGTTTGGCTTTCTGCGATCGATTTGGTGGACGATTTGTGCCCGGATTCTGTCGCGTGTACAGTGCACACGCATTGCAAAGGGTGTGGCCAACGAGGTCTCGTCGCCAGAGCGGTGTATCGGAGCTGCCACAGTTCACACACTCACGATGCTCCGGTGGTGCTGCCAGCTGTGGATCATATGATTCGTTCAACGAACTGATCTGCCAACTGTGCTGCCCGTTTGCCGCATACTCTGCCACATTACCGCCCGCCTGGTCCATCACGATTGCACCAGTAAAGTTCTGAAACCCATCCAAAAACAATCAAACAAGCGTTAGCGAAGGTATGATAGAGGTGTATCCAGATAGAGATTATTCGATTCAATTCTTTGAAATAGTTCATAGATCTAATTAAGTTAAATTTGTTAGAGATATACACTCAAAAGTAACCAGTCAATCAATAACTAAGCCAATGACTCAGACATTAGCTACAAACTGGCGGTATAAATGACGGTTGTGTTTTGGTAATTGATTGAATTGCATTTTTTACCCAATATTCTGGAATTCTCGAAGTTTAAGTTAAATTCAATCGGAAAAACAACGGAATTATTGGAACATGTTGGCAGCATGTCTCCTACTAATGTTAAAGTAACATCAATCAACCAAATTGACCTATAACACTTACAGTATTGTAGTCGACTCCTCCACTATTCCAATAGCCTTGATAAATTTGTTGCGCTCCCGGTGAACTGCTGCTGTGTCCGGTGGCATTTTCGTACATGTTCTGCGAGTTCGGTAACGAGGGCGTGTAGTGAATCTGCTTGGTGATGATGGACGATGAGGTAAGCGTCGGGTCTCCTTTGTACAGCACCGGATTCGGGCTGGGCGAGTAGTAGATCGCATCCTTTGATGATGGCTGCAGGAACGTGGTATAGTTCCCGGACGTATAGCCATCGGACGCAATGTAGTAGTTTTGGGGCGATGCAAGCGTATGCACCGGTTCCAGGTTGGTGTAGTGTGTTTTAGCATCCACCGTCCCTTCGGCCACCTGTTGCACTTCACCCCCCGGACCAGAACCTTCGTGTGTTTCGTACACCTGTATTGTTTGGTGGTGCGGTTGCGCTTGCACCTGGATCGTGGTGCCGGACTGGGATGCCACAGCAACACTCGACGGATGTTGAGAAACCTGCGAAGAATGCCAAAAGAAACCCCACGGTTAGAATGGATCAACCCAATGGGATAAGTTTTCCAATTTGTGCACGATCCCATACCGCTTCAATCGTCTGCTGTACCTGTGCCGACTGGGGGTGTACGTGGTGGTGAGTTTGATGCCCGGGCGGAACCATACTGTGGCCGTGATGCGCATGATGATGATGGTGATGATGCGGATGCGGATGGTGCGAACCGTGCGGATGTCCCGAACCGGAGTGCAGTGTCGATGGGAGCGCCAATCCGCCCGGTGGCTGCTGGTAGATGTAGCGCGAATGATGGTACTTCACGTCCTCGTACCGGTTCACGTATCGCACCGGTTCCTCGCCCTCGTTCTTGTACTCCACGTAGATGGTCTGCGTTTGGACGGGTATGATGGTGGTTTCGGGTGGATTGTGTACTGCTGCTGCCGCTGCTGCTGCGGCCAGTGCCGCCTCCTTTTCGATCATTTCCCGCTTAACGATCTGCACGCTCGGGACAGAGCCGGTCGATGCGGCACTCACCACTACACCCTGCTCCTGACTAGTGGCGTGGCCGGTTTCGTAGCTGTAGGTATGCTGCTCAACACCGCCACCCGATTGAACCGCTTGGTGATACTCCACCGTATCGTAATCCGACGACTCGTTCGGTGGTTCCTGTCCTTCCGCAATCTCCCTGCAAAACACAAACCGATCGATGGATGATACACGTCACGATCGCTAATCGCTCCGGACTGTCGACACTCACCTAATTTGGCCCGTCGTTGTGATCATGCGCTGTTTATGCTGGTTGATGATAACCGCCGTCTGCTGACCAGGTGAGCTTCGTTCCGCGGCCGTGTGCAGTTCTGCGTTGACGATCATTTCGTCCACCGGTACGTCGGTGAGTGTGTGGGAGGCTTGTGACACGTTCACCGGCTGATGCGAAACTGTTTGATGCACGCTGGAAGTCACCTCCGAACCAGGGGCCTGTTCCTGTTCCTTCGACTCGTTAGACGTTTCCATCTGCAATGGAACGATGGAATGCCACAATTGAAATGATGATATGAGAACGCAACGCACAAAAATCCAACCGAGTAAGCACGCCGATGAGTCACATCGCCATCCCAAAACCCACAAAAATGGGCCCGCCGTTGCAACTGCCGCACACGTCACTGAACCGATCCACATCCAACTGGGTGGCGATTATTGGTGAGTGACTAGCGTTCGACAGCAAAAAAAAAAACTTGACGTAAAACGTGGGGATTCCGTTAAGTAATCACTTGCTGTGCAAACACGAACCGATGGGTTTGCCTGCGAGGAACGTCAAATCGCGAGACATACGCAACCTAAGCGACGACCATCTCGTGCCCGGCAAACTCATACTACTTCCGCTCAAACAAACCCATTTCCGGTTGGTATCGAACTGATGAGCACGAAATTGAGGTTGGTGACGGTTGTGCAGGAAGCTTTGGTTCCGCTACGTGACATCAATGACCACATCAACAGATTCACCGGAGACAGGAAGAAATCTTCCAGAATAAACACAAACACCAATGGAACCGACCTAAATAGGTGACCCGTAAGCACACAGGTGAGCTATGGAGGGCATGTAGCGTTATGTAAAACTAGTGTTCCGTTCTCATTTGCTAGGTACTGATCGGATCATGAGGCTTTTTTCAAACTTCTAAGCCATGAACACATTATCAAACAATTGCTCAATGCTTAACCGTATTTATTGTGACTCAAACTACGAGAGCTGCCATAAAAGGAATGAAAATATCGATATAATCTTCAGCATCATCAATACCATCAAGTTTTTTTTTTCATTTCACGATGTACTTACTCTTTGGGCTCTTTGGGCTTATTTGTCAATATATTAAATTGACATTTTTACTACATATGATTACATAGCAACGCATAGAGAAATTGCAACAATGCGATTTTTCGACGACATTACGACCATAAAACACCCCAAAAACGAAATGTTCGAAGCTTTCAGAAAGCTCTAATCTCTAAGAGAGATTATTTTATGCATTTAAAGCTCTAGTGGTCACTACCACTTTAAGTAGTTATATCGGTCCTCACACGACATAAGCCTGCAAATAAGAGAAAGATCTATGATTTCCTTGAAATTTGTTTATATTCATGGGTCATTCGAACATTGCTCCTTCTGTACACCTAGACCAGTAAAGTATATTCAAGTTCAATTTCATTATTTTAATTTGTTTTTGTTATCACATACTCAATATCATCCACCTACTCAAACCGCCCATAAACGGATCGCGTACCGTGCCTAAAAACAGTAAAACAAGCGTCAAATCTTTTCACGTTTTTTTTTATTTTAAAAAGGGTAACAAAAAGCATTTTTCAGCTTTAATTAATTCACCATTCAATATGCGTGCTTGTCACGTGCGCAGCCTAATGAATCTATCTCTATTACCGAAACCCAACCAAGCAAAACACATCAGTCGCTGGTTCTTTGCTCGAAAGGAGATTGCCGCAATGCGATAAGAAGGTAAACACCAAAGGTTACTTTCCATCAGTACACACGCCCAAGGACCCGCCCGGTAAGGGCACACACAGAAACAGAATGCCATTTCCCAATGAAACGAAGAGAAATACAAAAAAAAAGTATGTAAGCGAACAAACACAAACGGAGAGTTGAAAGAGGGCAGTGAAGAAACGACCACAGACAGCGTAAGGCCCACCATGCATGCGTACGATGCGACAAACGAACGGCCCCCGGGGGCCACTCAAGACCTTTTTGGTAAACGGTTGCCTGGACGAAAGAATAGACCTAGATAAATTGAATTGAGAAATTGAGCTCAACGAAACGAAGTAAATAAGGGGTCACAATCAGCACATCACTGCCTGGGGGTGGGTTCTTGTACAGTTCCTGAGTGCCATAATGATGTGATGAAATTAATTTGTATCATTAGAGTGTCAAAAATAAATGAGCATTATAACACTCTTCAATTGCTCCAATTAAAGCACAAAATTCGGCGTATTAATGTGTATAAAACAAGTGAAAAAAACTCTATATAAACAGACACTTTTCATAACAGTTCTTTTGCTAATCTTCGGACATACTCTACTGTGCAAGACAAAAAAAATGATAGTTCTTCTGTTGAATGGTACGGCTTTTGACACCTGATTAGTGTTCCCGCCGATTATCGCTCTTTAGCCAGCAGCACTAAAGTGTCGGCCCATCTAACGCGAACTATCGATACGATGTGATACTGTATCGCACCAGCTCATATCTTATCCGATCCCCGACCTACGCGCGTCCACGGCCGATAACCCCGACGGGCGTACCCGGTAGTTCCCGAGTGGATGCTTACACACCGATAGCATCGCGCGCCAAGTGTCTGCTCTCTTAAGCTACCGGGCAAAACGGTATGCCCAACCTCAAATACGACGAAATGTGTGCAAGTGGCCGTCACCCGCAACGTCTCGTTGCGTTGCGAAACCACCGTACAAAATAGTCATCGACACGAAAAACTAACCCGTCCCGGTAATGGTGGCCTTCGGCTAACATTAAGGCCGGTATTTAGAGCCTAACCGATGCCTAAACATTATGGCCATACGGTGTGATGATACGTATCAATTCCCCGAAAAAGCAAGCTTACCCCAACGCGTTCCTGCAAATCATTCTACTTCACTGCCCGAGCCTTTTTTTTTCTTCGCCGTAAGGACGGACGTACAAGAAACGACCAGTCGCTTTTGATGCGCGGGAGCTCATAAATGTCAGCAGCGTTCGTAAAATTTCGTCTTATCTGCTGCCAGCACACGCAGTAAAGCGGCAACAACAGCAACAACACCAACTAGAAGAAACAAACTCTTGCAGCAACAACAACAGTTAAAAAAAAAAAGAAGAGATGCCCTCGATAAACACCCCGCAATGTCCGGACGATGCGGCTCAGCACTCGGGAGCCCATCCAACGCGGGGTGGTAATTAAACACGCCTCGCGCAGTCACCTTGCTCCTGCTTTACTGCTCCATTTGCTAACACGGGAAATTGCTTGCCACGGGGCTTTATTTATGCCCCATTTGGATGGTGACCAACCAGAACAACAGTTCTGATTTCATTTCCTCTAGCTTTCTGCTATCACACTGTGGAGGAACACGAGTCGTGGGAGGAGGGGGAGCTGAGTGGGGGATTGGGCCGAGCTGCTAATTAAATGGTTTCCAAAGAAAGTAATTTGGCCACCATGAATGATCCAAGGCTTTTGTCGCGCACTACTACCAGCAGTCCCAGCAAGAATTAGTCGCTGTGCGCTGTTGGTAGTCTACACCA
>STHB01008313.1:0-14765 GCA_018908115.1 Anopheles rivulorum | reverse complement strand
CAAAACCATTCAGAAATAAGATTCAAGCAGAACGAAAATATTTAAAAGGATTAAACGTCACTTCCCGCATGCTTTACGCTACACAATCGAACACTTCATTCGGGTGTGCTCTTCTTAGTTGCAAAAAAACAAAAAAAAATGGTACTCATTACGACGCATTCAGCGATGCAGAAACATCCCTAGACTTCCGTTTTGAAAAACAGTCTCATTAACAATGTCCTAAAGGTGTGGGACCTTTTTTTCCCCTTTTCTCTTAACAACTCTTCCCTATAGGACCGAGTATTACCAATGGGGACGCAGTTTTTATTTAAATCCCTGCAAGTTCATGTGAAAGTAATCACCATCATAGTTGAATTGAGGGTAAATAGTACCGCAAAAATGAAAATGATAATCGGAAAACAAATGGAAAATTACATAAAGATAAAAAAGAAATATAACATTTTCTCGCATTTGTCTGATATAATTTCTAGTCCTGGAATGATAAAAGAATATCGCAAAAAAAAAACGAAACACTTAGCGTAGAGGCAAGAAAAGAAATCAAAACGAAAGAATATAGCAAAAATCGATGCTAAACGAAACAAACAAGCAGCTGATGACAATGATCGTTTGGCAAAGGACACTAACGATTGCAACGATATGCGAACAGTGGTCAAAGAAAAGCATACTCCAGGTCGCGTATTGCAGAGAAATCGCATCCTTTAGAATCGCTCGTTCCCACCTGGGAACTGATTGTGCAAGGGTGGAGAACGAGAAAATTTTGCATCAAACCGGCACGACAACTGCATCTGCATGGTTTGAGCGTGTATTTGCTACGATTCTTTTCGCGAATCTGTCGAGGGAAATGTTGGCAAGGCAGAGTACAATTTAATGCTTTGCATGCTTTGATGTTTTGGGGTGGCAGTATATGATTCAATATTTTGAAGTACGCATTCAAGCGGTTTGATTTTTGTGCAGATTTTTCTTTTGCCACCAACTCAACAACGAACGAGTGTGTACGGGAGCGATAAAACAAGCATACATTTAATCGCAATACAGCCAGTCACCGCTGGCTTGGCATCTCTCTCTCTCATTGACAAACGATTAAGGAGTCCTTTAAAAAAATGGGCAAAGCCGGCACTACAGTCTGCTTGCTTTTGCTTCCCTCATTTTCAGCGCCCTATTCATAGCGCACTGAAGAGGGCAAACGGAACTCGAAGGGAGAATAGAAAATTTGACCAATTTACAACCCGCGCGCGCGTTTCCCACGTGGATGAAATCGGTACCTGTGGGGGGTTGGGCGGTTTTTTTTTCGTTTATGATGAGTGAAAAGTTTGTTCCCTTCCATCGAACCAACAAAAAAAAAAACCAGCAAAAAAGGAAAAATCATAGCAAGTGAGCAATCGTCCCGGCACAATCACAAAGCGCGCGCGATCGTTAGCAATAATCATCCCCAGGAATAAGGAAGGTGAGGAACACAATAATAATAATAATCATAACCGGTGCAGTGTTCCGCACACACCCAGATGAAAAGGGCGTACAAATCTCTCTCATTCTCTCTCTCTCTCTTTCTCTCCATCGGGGTGGGAACCGCGACCGCTTTAAACCTTGATCTTTCCCGCGTTCTCGCGTTCCCGTCCGGTGCTGTCGCGGGCCACGCTATCATCGTCGACAAAGCACGACAGATACGGTGGCGCACCGCGGTGTGATACCAACGGCAACGACTAACGATGCCGATTATTATCATTATTATTTTCATTATCACCATCATCGTTCAACCACCACCAACAGCACCACCACCATCATCATCATCATCGTCATGAGCAGCAGCAAACACAACTGTTATTCATTACGGTGGCCGTTGACGCCGCGTAGAGTTTGGGCAGGTTTCCTTACATCTTACCCAAGAGGATGGGAACGATCTTTTTTTTTTTTTGCTTACGTGTTGCGAATTAACAATTCATTTTTAATTATTGCATGTGTTACACTGCATATGCAGTTTGGGAATGGCATTAGAAAATCTAATTTCGCCCGTGCAATGGATGCTGGGTGTGGAATTTCTCGTTCGTCATCTTCGCCAACGCCGTTAGCAGGAGTGTTCCCTTAACTACACGACAAATTTCGTTCACCTTCACGAATCCGTAAGGCAAAATCGTAAATACACACAATCACAGCTTAATTGTGAACAGATTCTTCCGCCTTTTCCGCCGGCCCGCTGATGAAAGCAGCGGAAGATGTGTGCAAATGTTTGTAGTTCCCGCCCCCGTACCATGGGCGGCAAAAGCTAAGCCAAACCAAACCGGAAGTAAACCACTCTTCGCCGCATAAATACTGTACTGCACAAGCTTCGGGTTCGGATTTCTTCTGCTCGGCTGCCAAAAGACGTATGAATGAATTCGGTTTGAGGCAACAACAGATACACACACTCACACCAACAAAAAAAAAACAGCCAGCATCATCATCATTCCCTTTGTCCGCTCGCTCGACTTTCTGCGTCCCGGGGTGCGCCTTAAAGTGCAGGATGATATTTGCCGTTTCGGGTTTGTGAAGAAGCTGACAGCAAACTAGGTATGCTGCGCGGGGATGTCTCGAAACCAATGAATCAAACAACCACCACCCATTGCGTCCTTCCAGCGCCACGCCACGGTGAGCACTTTCTCGTCAAGGTTGTGCTACTCTCTTCCGTAAGGTTCGTTCGGTCGCAAAAGAAATGCCAAAAATGCGACTAGACGACGACGACGACTACGGCGCAAACGTTTGGTTTTGTGTCGTCGTGTGTAGAACACATGCACGACACACATATAGCCGGTGTTCGTCCGCTCGCACTACACACATCACATGGGGGGAACCATGCGGCGAAGAGGGCTGAAGTGCAGTGGCAAAGGAAGCAACAGAAGAAGGAGCAAAAAAAAACCCCCCTCGCCATCCTACACTAAGCCGTAGCTGGGAGGTGGTGGACTCGATTCCCTTTACCCCCAGTACGTCACACAAATTAATGTACCATAGAAAAGTTGCAGGAATAGAAAATCAAATACAATTGTGATTGAAAATCATGACACTCACACACACACACACACACACTTGCCAACGAGTGACATGAATAGGGCGAAATTTTCGTCGCCAACTTGCGGATGGAGCGGAGCGTGTTGTTGGCGTCGGTTCGGTGGATGGCGTCCGGTACTGTTACGGACGCAGCAATCAGAGCGAATTGGAGCTCGAACTCAGGAGCAAGTAACGAACAGCTGTGGAATCTGGGATGGGAGGGGTGGAATGGGAACACAGCAACAGTTCGGAGATGTGAAGACGAGCTCGAATGAAACAGACGACGTGCAGAGACGGACGCGAGCTACGGACGGTGTCGCCGGGTGAAACACATTTGGCAGTCAGAAATCGGAATGATGATTTATCTTGCCTGTACTGTGAGCGGATATCGATGATTCTTTAGGTTAAAAACTGGGTTTTCTAATGTGTCACAGATGTCTAAAATTGTCCAAGAATTTTCAAATTCAAGAAATGGATATCCAAGATTAATAAATTTTTTAGTGCTGCTTTTAAAAGAACCTTGTTATAAGAAGCATCAATAATTCCCTTAACCTGGTAAAATGAAACATACATCAGGCGTTCTCAATGTGCATACGAAGACGGTTTTCTCTTCCAGAAAAGACAATCGAGAGTTTACCAACCTAAGCGTGCTTGTGTGCTGAATTAAGAAGAATTCCAATTTGATCGTCCAAGAAATGCAACTCTTATTTCTAACGGGGTTTCTAATGAGAATTCCCCAACTTTGGCAGTTGACTATTACCAAGTGCGCGAACGTCGAGTCCACCGAGTTCGAAAGAATCCGGAACTATAACGTGGGTCGTTTAAATTAGAGCCCTTATTTGCTCCCTTAAAAGATTCATGCTACCAAGGATTACAAGCTTCACGATCATTGAACACATCATGCGGTCGGATTTGGAACAGTTGGATCTTCAGCGACAAGACCCAATTTTGCATTAACGGGTTTGTGAAGAAGCAGAATTGTAGAATTTGAAGACAAGACAAGGACATGCAACCAAGAGGAAATTAATTCCAAGAAATTCAGAAATTTTTCGAAACGAATTGCAAAATATGAAATGGTGAATCAAGACCACTTCAGGTTCTAATGCCATCAAAAAGGTGAAAAATCTCCACATCTCTTCACGTTAATCATAGAGCATCGATAAATCGTTCTGCTTGATTTAATTTCGTTATGATTCAGAAAGCTTGAATCCATATCAAATTAGGAACTCAGATCTGATTATTAAATGTTTCTTAATAATTGCAATATCTACCCTGGGGTCTCACACATAGAAGATAGTAGAAATGCTGGAGTAAAGTATACCTAAAAGACATTCGTCCTAAGCAATCGACGAACGATAAGATACAAACTTGGTCGGCAAGTATATTTTGCATATGACTATGCGACTGAACTGTTCGTGTGCTGGGTTCGCGCAGGTGTATATAATCCGCGCCTCTGTACGTGATGGACGATCTACGTACACTCAATCACTGTAAATAAGCGCCAGATCAGTTCGGGCGCGAACCAAACTGATGAGAATATGCAACCAAATCCCTCACACCGAAATGATGAACCGATTGTTTTTCGGTTGTTACTGCGATCATTAGTGCCGGATGGAATGGTTGGGGCTTCAACGCGGCAATCGTTATCATTCTAATAGGCCGGCATAGCGCGTCATGAGGATACTTCATGGATTTTATGGAGGCGCATGGTGCTTCATACACGCACCGAGCAGTACGAGTTCGCTCTAGCCCATCACAACACGGATCGTACCGGTCCGTTTCATTCGCTCGATGTGCTTCAGTAAGCTTGCTGTGTGAAGTAGTGATGCCTTTACCTTCAGCATCAGTTGCAGGGGGAACAGTAGGGAAAGTATTACATGGACGAACTGGTCCACAACTACAGAAACACAATTCGAGCAGGCACCATCGTTCCTGTTGCTGCACCGCACCGTCTCGTAGTGATAGTGAAATTGCGTACAATCACTGGAAATGATATTTTTCAACCCGTACCCGTACCGGTACAGTACACCCATTTATCATCACTTAAATTAATTTCATCGGTTGTTTCGGTGGTGCTGCCAAGTTAGCGCGGACGGGTAAGGGTGCTTCATTGCCACTGGAATAGGACATTCCATGTCAGCAGAGCATTGCAACCAGCAGCATAGATTCCACCTCCCGGTACATTATTCCCATCCACCCCTCCCGAAATAGTCACCAACCGTCAGAGTCTCTCGCAGCAGAACCAGCAATCATCGTGTAGGCCTCTTCTTCTCCGGTTAGCAAAACTCACTCCAATAAATATCGGTGATGGGTTGGACAAAGCATAGGGGAGCCGAACGGGAGTCATTCGTCTCGCTTCTGGTATCTGGTACCGCAACTTTACATAGGTTATCTCCTTTGACGCGCCACTGTCGAACGACGACAACGGACAATATAAATTGGAATGATCGAAGAGAATTGAAATGGTTGGTTGGCAGCGGTCGTCCTGGCAACTGTGTTACTTTGTGTCTGGTGACTGTGAGCCTGGGGAAGAAGCCAGCCAAGGGTGCGACGTGCAAGATTTGCACAGAGACAAAAACGAACAAAGCGCAACAGACCTGCCGCCCCGCCGCTTCGGGCTGGTGAAAATTCATTAGAGATTATAGAAATGGAAAATGATTGCAGCAAGTCCCGGAGATGCAACAGTCTCGCGTGGGGGGGTGGGGGGGCTTTGGAGGGAGGAAGCAAGTAAGACACTCCAAAACCGATCCAAGATTGGCACAGCATGGGTGGTAACGTATCTACCATCATCATCGTGGTCGTCCTACCCAGCCAACCAGTGGGAACTCCTCCAACCTCCAAGGATCGATGCTTGGGAGCAATTTTCTTCCAACGGTGGCGGTTGTGCTTCTCGCATTTCTTCGTGCTCAATGTTTCTATACCTCCGTCCTGGGGGTGTTATTTCTTCTTCTTCTTCCTTCTTTCTTTACTGTAAAGAAGACTCGGTGACGAGAACAAAACCCCCAGGATGCGGCAATGACTAACTGTAATGATGATCACACTCGGTGCAAAACCGCTACACTGCTGCTTCCACTTCCACGATTGTCTGATGATGATGATGATTCCATGTTGAGCTAATTTTGCTGATTGAATTTAGGTTCATTTGCTGAAGGGATTTTGCGGGATTGAATTGATGGCAGTATCCGACTGGTGGTGGTAGCGCCAGCTCCCTGTTCCTGTGTTTGCCGCACCGTCTTTGATCAAATTATCGCTCGGGGAAGGATGACGCACGAGCGAGCGAACGAGCGAGCGAGAGCGCGACAAGGCTTCGGTAAGGCTCGAGAGCAACACTGGATTCACCTGTTGGGCTCCCGAGTTGATTGGATTGCGATGAGTACCGTGAGGGGTGCACACCTCTCATCCATATAGAGCTTGGCGTTTAAAAAAAAAAAAAACCTAAAGAGAAGAACACCTATCACAGGCTATAACTAGACACACACACACGGGGGATGTTTGTTACGGTTTTGCTGCTTCCTGATGTCTGTATGGCGCCGTCCGAAATATGTGCGCTGATCAGGCAGGCATACAGCCAAGGGAAGGCAGAACAGTAAAGGAGCGCAGTGCAGGGTAAATAGAGTTAAATTAATTTAACACCACAACCGAGACGGCCGCATCCGTCCGTAGATGGGTCGTTTGTGTTTTAAAACACATTTTCTGCTAGATTAGATTTGGAAGAAAGAAGGATTTTCTTCATTGTGCTTGTTTTTGCTTGTAATTTAATCTGTTTACGACTAATAAATGGGATCACATTTTACTCAATTTAATTATTCATTGAAGGAAATTAGTTATATTTATTTTATTTTGCTTTTGGTAACATATTTCTGGCCATTGTTTGTCATTATTGGTAACTGATGTACTCTTTCACTGTTTCACTTTATTTGCTTCTTCAAATCAAACCATTACTCGCCGCAATGGATGGCACGTAAGCTTCTTAGAAAGTACATTCAACCGGGGGTCGTTAACCAATGGTCCACACATCCTTGTGTGCATGAAGAAAAAAACCAACCCAACGAAACTACTACCAACTAATCGAAGCCAGCTATTCCGTACTCCTGGCGGAAGCTGAAGCAGCATATAAAAAAGAACAGAAAGCACGAAGAAAACAGCGACCCGCACAGCACGCTGTTCGCGAAGGAAAAACAGAGATGCTTTAGTTACTACCCCCTCTTTAAAGTGGGCACAAAGTATGGGCGAATCCTTTCCTGCTTTCCTCATTAGTTCGCTAACGAACCAATCATTCAGCGCACAATTTGCGTGCCCCGGAAACCGGGGAATCCTGTCCTGCCGAAGCCATCACAAAACCCGAACGAACGAGCCACTGGGAAGGGGGAAGAAAACAAGGAAGATTTAAGGGAAATGCGATACACACACACACACATGCTCGCACACACACACATACACATGCACCGATGCTTCGTGGCATACGCTCGTTTGTTTGGTGCCGCGTGGCTGCGTTTCGATCGTCCTTCGAAGAATTGTTTTGCTCCGCAATGGTGTTTCGCTTTCTCCCAGATTCGAATCTCAATCGACATTAAGGACACACACACACACACACACACACACACACACACAAATCATCATTCCAGCTGTCGAAATGACAGGGTTCCCCTCCCAAAAAACAAAAACAACCGTTCCAATACGTGTTGAAGACCAAATTAAAACAAATCAAATTGAGGACAGCGACTCCGAGAATGCATCGCACTAATGATCGCGCAGTTGATTGCCCAACAAGAAGCAAAAAAAAAAAAAGAACCTCCGGCCCAGAAAGAAAGAAATAATGAGACGGATCGTGCCGTTCTTATTACATACCGGTAGGCGCGAGGGATAAGCCTACACTTAAGCCCTGTGCAAATTGGCACGCAATCGACCCGGTAACACATTGTGCAACAAAGTACACTTATGAGGTCGCGGGGCACACAATCGTCGGTTCGTGCGTTCGATTGGAATTCTCGACCAGACGATGGACATTGGATGAGATCCATCGAAAAGAAGAAAAAAAGTGAACGCTCACTACCCGCTAATAACCGTGTGCACAAGGAGGATGCATTCCGTGGGTTCTCCCTTCTTGTGGTACGATTTATCGGACGCAACATTCATTTGAAGGATGCCGCCACCGTCCAAAGTTTGAGCAGGGCGAGAAAGCAATGATTAGCAATGTGGCCGTTTTATTGGGCACAGTAATAACTTACGGGTTATTGTGTGTGCACTCACTTCAAGCCGCGGTTAATATTCGCGCGTGATGATGCGCTAACAAGCGCCGAAGAAGAATTTTATTTCACCGAAAGATCCACACAACGAAACGGTTAGCCAAAAACAGGGAAGCCAACAATACGGCACAACATACAGCCGTCGTCCACGTAAGAACAAACTCACCAGAACTTAATCCCGAGGCTTAAGCAAACGGAATGTGCAACCATGCAATTAGCGTGGTTCATGGTGAACTAAATATTTTCACTCTATCGTTCTCTCTCTCTCTCTCTATCTTAATTCTCCACACAAAGAAAAAAAAAAGTTCCCTCCTCAAAAGTTGGCAGAGACTTCGTTGGCGAGCGCACTCGCAAAACGGGAAATGAATTGTTGCTTAATTTTCCGCTTATTTTCTTTCGTATCAACTTTCGCAACAGTAACAACAGCCGCAGATCTTTCACTGGTGCTGTGCATCGTACTGGACCAAAAAGGCGAAACTCACATGACACACTAACAGCAATGTGTGCCTGTTAATTGGGCTTGCAAAGTTTAGGGACTTTTGAAACAATCAATAAGACCCGTGCGTGTAGATTTCGGTCGTTTGTTAATGGTGAGAACAGGATAATTAAGGATATGGCAGGGCAGTTTGGTATGTGACATCAATCGCAGATAAGGTACGATAATGTACATTTAACTTACAGCACATTAGGAATAATCTTGCAGTAAAGAGTAGGGGTTGCAGATTGCAGAGTAGCTTTTGAAGTCAAAGGCTGCATTTGAGATTGTCAAGTTCTATAGTTTCATTATGTTAGATTTTTTCTTAAACTTGCTCGTCAAATACTATAAAATTAATAAATTTGAGGACCTCGCTAATATTTTTTTACGAATCACCAAAAAGTCTAGCAACTTCGGTTGTTTGGATCACTCTGGTACAAAATCAAGTTTGATATAATTTAAATGCGTCTAGCAGCACGGTAACAGCTGTAATTAATAAAGAATATTCTTTAAACAATAAATCGCCTTTCAACGTTACTTTAAAAAGATCATAATCTCTACAAATATAAACACCCGCGATAAACGTCCTAGTGAGAATTCAATTAATATTACCAAAAAATTGTGGAATTTGAACAAGACATTCAGACAAGCAATTGTCCAAGAAATAAGAACGATGTACCAATAGATCACATGTTTCTAATAGAATAAACAAAATCCTTCAATCTTCGATATCAGCTCGAATGCTTGTCTGATACAGACTTCAAGGAATCTTAAGATATCAAAATTAAGCCATTGAAGACCCTCATAATAGCTTCACATTATTGAACTAGTTAAATATCTCCAAAAACGATTCTCGAGTTAAAGCAACAAAATACATACAAATAAAAGTAAAATATTTGTTTCTTCTGTTTTGCAAGATTATGTAACATCGAGTTACAAAAACTAGAACAATAAAGACCAGAATAAACAGTTGTGCTAGCAACACTAGCGTTATATAAAATTGATTTATTACAGTTCCTTATATTCTGTATCACAAGACTTTCTTGTTTGATTTCCTGTTTGATTTCTTTTTTTGTTATTTTGACGCTTTTTTGTTGTGTTTGGTAACCTTTCCTTTGGCTCGACGTTTAGAGGAGAACGAGCGGCGCAGATGCAATAGGAAAAATAGGAAAGGAAAAAGTTCCATTTTCGATACCCGACCTCTAGCAAGATGATGCTATTCCGTGCCAAGAACAAGTAGAAATACCCATCAAGAACAAGTTTTTAATTCCTCTTTTAAACGCTCTCGTGCACAAACACACACACACACACACACTCACAAAGCTTATCGGCAGCCTCCGTTATGTTGGGCTGGTAAACTACAACCAACCAGCCCGTGGTGGAAGCAGCTGGTTTGGGACGAAATATCGAAATTAGAGTTCCCCGTGGGATTGAAGCAGCACAACCGGACACCGCGCACTGGACCACACCAGAATGCAGAATGGGACACAAAACCCATCGGGAAAAAAGGGAAGGAATGATAGAGACAGAACAACAACAACAACAACAACAACAAAGCGGACAGCTCCGGTTACACCACACACGAGGGGGCAAAAAGCACCCCCCTCTTGGTTGGTTGGTTGGTTGGTTGGGAATCAATGTGGGAAAGGATGGAGAGAAAACCAATTACATTTCGTCCACCAACGTTCATCGCGTCTCGGTGTGCAAGAACACCACGTAACATTTCCGATGCTGCACAACCAGCCACCAAAACAACCCACCAGGGCCGGCGGGTCAGCGAGACGGAAGGACAATGGGAAGGGAAAGGAAGGCAGAAAATTAAGGAATTATCCCTCGTCTAGGAATTAAAAGCATTACGAAGACGGGAACATGCGGAGGGAAATAAAAAGGGATGAAAAAGAGAAAGAGAGAGAGAGAGAGAGAGAAAGAGAGAGAAAGAGAATGAAAAGGGAAAAAGAGAGAAGAGAAGATGAAAAAAAAGACTAAAACCGAATCGTAAGTGACAGCTACCGATAGTACCTCCGTCAACCCTCGTCAATTAGAACCCGAAGCGAGACGTCAAAATTCACCACGCCATCGAAATGTTCGACTCCGCTTCCTGGTTCACACTGCCGGTCGCAGCAGCAAGCGTAAGGTTAAGGTTTCCGCTCCCATCTGCAAGATGACGGTGACCGGACCGGGGTATAGTCCACGTCACCGGCACTCGAATGCCCGAATGTTGTGTTTCGTTACATCTTTTGCTCCCTTTGTAGCACAGCGTCCAGTTTTCCGGATGGCGGAAAAGAAATTGACTCAATTTTACAGTTTGGCCACAGTGAGAGACACCGAGCACGGTGTTTCGGAAAACACAATGTAACCCAAAAAAAAATTGCACATGATCAGAATATAAGTGAGAAACGCTAAATCGACGTAAAAGAAAAATTAAATAAAGGATCAATTTTTTTCTTCCTGCTTTTATTTTTTTTGAGTAAATTAAATTTTAACCACTTTTTACTGCTTTTTTAACGCTTCGCTGCTGCTCTTTCACCCTAACCATACACAGGCCAGCGGTCTCAGCCCTAGGAATGAATAATTAAATTTGTTCGATCCCGAGAGTGCCCTCAAACTGATTAGAAGAGAGTGTGCTGTGAGGGTGTGATATCGTCCCTGTCAAGGACGTGTGTCCGGGAAGTTTTTTCCCAATTTTTTTCTCTCTCTTTTCTCTCTCTCTCTCTCTCTCTCTCTCTCTTTTTCCTCCTTTTTTTGTACTTGTTTTGCCCGTGCTGATTTGCACTTTTTTCCCCCGACAACCTAAAAGTAATTGAAATGCAACGCATGAGCATGTCAATTAACTCGGCACCGTCGTTTCGGGATGAGAGGCGAATGCCTCAACCCGGTGTGCGCGCACAATTGATCGATTGATTGGTTATATTTTTATGAAAGGGACGAAACTTGTTCTATGTTCCACCATTGATTGCTTTTAGGATATTGGTTACATATTTTGGGAAAACTGATCCATTTCTTTAATTCTTTGTTACAATTATGACAACTATTTTAATCCAACAACATTCTACAGCTCCATGTTATCACAATAAAAATAGTTCCAAATAATTCCACCACCAGCTATTCAGCCAACACAAAACATCTCTCACCAGAGATGCTGGTGTACATAGAATTGATTGTGCTTTTAGCTCAGTTAGTATGCACACTGTGCATAATGATGCCTCAAACATAACACAGAAACCACGACAAAAACTGATGCGATACGGCGAACAAGTGTTAAGGTGTTTTCCAATTCAGCCAAAAATCTAATAACTAGCCAACTTCATGAGCTCATGGTCGCTCACATCCGATAGATTGCTCACATGTTTAGATTTTTATACGATTTTGACTTCCAATTAATAATCTAGCACACGTTTTACTAAACTTCGTGTTCATCTCTTCAGAAATTTCACCCCGTATCTTAATAAATTTCATTAAAACGGAAAAAGCAAAACAGTTTGTTTTAATAATCCACGCACTCCAGGCGCGCCCGGTTCTAAATTGCGCAATCTGAACAATGCTGCGCACCGCTCTCGAAGATACACACGCAGGAACACACTTCATCAAACAAACAAAAAAATGACGATATCTTTTAAACTAATTTTGTAGCAAACGCAACGGCCTGCGTGCCTAAAAAAGCGACGGACACGCATGTGGAGTTCGTTTGTGAAGAGGAATCAAATTAAAAAATTCATAAATTGCATTCGGCCCCTTTGCTAGATTCATGCTGTGTGTGTGTGTGTGGGATAGAAAAATGCTATCGAACAAAAACAAATGCTCACCCCATTCGAACCAGCCGAACCACTGTTGAGTGTGTTCGAGAGCCGGCGATTCTCTGTGTTAGGCGCATTCGTGCCGTGTCCTTATAGCCGCCCGCCACGATCGCTTCAAACACGAGTGTCCTTAGCCACGTAGCGACGCATTGTGTCACAGGGCGCAATTCGTCGTCAGTCATTCAACCGGTCGACTTTTGGGGGTGCATTGTCACCAGGACACCCCCCCCCCCCCCCCCCCCCCCCCCCCCCCCCCCCCCCCCCCCCCCCCCCCCCCCCCCCCCCCCCCCCCCCCCCCCCCCCCCCCCCCCCCCCCCGCCTTGGCGGTGGATCGCGAGCGCTCTAACCATCATCTCCCTTTCTACCGAACACAAACCCGAGAATGTTTAGAGGTCCTTTTGTCGATACACACTAATTGGAATAGTCATGCGGGTGCCCATACACACACACACACAGAGGAACAAGCAAAACCAAAAAAAGTGAGCATGAATAGTGACAAAAACCTTTGAAATCGATGGCGAGAGTTCACCTAGGAACTCTGGTACCTTCGACAACACACAAGCACACACGGATATAAACTCTCTCTCTATCTCTCCGTGTCCGAGAGGTTGTCGATTTGAAATGAAGAGAAAAACAGCACACACACGGCGGATAGAACCGAATGGCATTCGAAAGGGCCGAGGATTAAAACAAAAGATTGATTGAATTTCTCTGACTTCATTTCGCGCTGCACTGTCTGGCGCTGCATCCACCGGGGCTGGGCAGAACAGGGCGTGGGTGTGTGTGTGTGTAGAAGTGTTGTACCAAAATAGGCATTGGCATCGTTTCGGATAACAACCGGATGAGGCTCGGACAGAAACATCGCACACACACACACATAAAAATGGCGCATCACTCAGCAAAAAAAGGGGCCGATCGAGCGCGCGCGAAAATCCGCAACAACGATAACGGGGGCGCGGCAGCAACACAACTATATGAAACTAGAACAAATTGTGTGTTTCGCTTCTCACCCAGTTGAACAAGCGCAGTTTTTCTGCCGGTGCTGGAATAAAATTCTGGTACAAATTTAAGGCAATCTCGACACCGGAAAACCGGCCTGAAAACGCTATACGGCAATACGGGTTGCTTCACACAGAAAAAAAAAGCAGCGGATCGACACCATCCCTCGAAGTCAGTGATTGATTATGACTACACCACGCAAAACAATTGGGGTAAACCAGATTGGACCTCTTATATCCTGCAACGGTGATGATGCATTGTCCGGCATTGAACGACTAAGCAAAACACAAAAAACGGACCAACGCGCCTTATCTATTTGGTTAGAAGTAACGAATTGGTGGAATAATTGAATATTCTTGCTGATGACGAATATCTCCTGTTTTTTTTTTTTTTGTATTTATATGGTTAGAGCATTATGTTTGTGCGAAGTTTAGTGTTTAGACATTTAGTCGTGAGACTTATTAAAAATTGAGACAAGAAACATTATGTTGAAAAACCCAACATTTGTTAGATCTTAAAAGCTAAAGCGCTCACAATTATATCTGATCAATGTCAGTATTCAGAGGTAAATAAGAAACTTGGAATTCTTGAAATCCTGAGCATGGAATGGCTTGAAGTTTTTATTGAGCATTCTGCAGAGTAATTACTTTTACTTCGCTAGAATACGAGTTTTAAAGATTGGTTTTGCATATTATTGATGGATGGACGTTGTCAAAATGTTTGACAGTTTTATCGGAAAAAACCTCTATCCAGGGATTCCGTTAACCAATAAATTGTTCTGGGGGTATCAAATTAGTTAGTAAAACCACCACAGAATGAAAATTAATTCCGTTGAACATACTTTTATTTCAATATTTTCTATTTATTTGAAGTATTTTTATTATTCTACGAAACATTCACTAAATAAAAGAATAAACCAAGAAATCGACTCACACATCAGGAAACGGTTGAGAATCTTTACAAGAAAAAAACAGGATTTCCGCCTTTCTTAACACACAACGGCGACGACTTTTGATTGCGTTCATTAGTACGAGCACTTCGATTGTGTCGGGATCAGGCAAACAACTGTAAACGCTCCAGAAAGGAGCTATACATTGAGCTTAAAGAAAACCAGCTGCACCGTTTGAAGAATTCACGCACAACCAACATCAGTAAGTATGTGTGGCAAAATGTAATAAATTACAATAAAAAAAAACAGAAATGAACTTCGCACCCACCATACCATATTTGCCA
>STHB01008281.1:0-14770 GCA_018908115.1 Anopheles rivulorum | reverse complement strand
CTCGATGATGGTTATGAGCGATGATGGAAGCGTCGGTTGGCTGGGAGATGATAATTTTCTGAAGCGTTTTACAGTTTGCGACGAACGATATTGACTCGTTAAGATGAGTTTTATGATAATTTTGTTTGGGATTAAATTGTTCCATTTGTCTCGTGCATTTCACGTGCGAAAACATTTAACGGGTATTACATGGTCCACATGTAAGAGAAACTCTAAATAAAAATTATTAAAACTCCATTCTTAAGCTTGAGACAATAAGATTTTGATGGCAGTACAGTTGTAAAATAAAATTTTTTAATGACATTCGTAAATTTAAGGAATTTTGAATGTGTTTTTCAGAATTTATCAAGTTTTTCAATATTTTTTATTTGTTCAACGAATTTTTTAACTTTCACTTTACCGTTTAAGAATTTCCTTCTTCATCTAATGACAAATTATCAAATATCTCATAAATGAAACTATTTTCCACAGCATTTTTATTGTTTTCTTCCATTTTGATTCTCTGAATTATTTATCTTTCTTTAAATTATTTTAATAGTTTTTAATAGCTTTAATTGCTCTGGCAACCCTTAATCAGCAAAGGGTGCAAAAAACCATTTGTTATCTCTAATTTATAACTATTTGCTGTCTTTATAATATGCTCACCACCCACACAACACATTACTCATCGAGACAAAAAAAAAAAACAAAAAATTGGAACAAATTCACATTCCAAACGAAGAGATATGATCCCATATCATAATCGTCCATTTATGCACCACCCTTGCCACGTGCTTCGCAAGGGGTAGGTTTCTCGCTTGCAACCCACCCATGTGACACGTACCGGCACAACGATGGAAGGAAGGATATCATTTCACGCCGTTCGCCTGGCCGGCGCTGGATGACTTATTGTCACGAAAACTATCACACCGTGCAAACGTCGCATCAGCCGGCTACGGTCGGGCGAAGCACGCAGACCGTACGATGGCACTTAAACGGGCACCCTTAAACAGTGCCGGCCCGACCTGTATGTCCCCTGTTGCATGGCATCGGCCATACATACTGGCTGGCTGTTTTGAGCTATTAGAAAATTAGTTTCGACTTTTAGTGACCATCCTGCAACACGGCAGACCGTGGCAGACAGACAGACAGTCAGGCTAGGCACTTTAGGGCGCTCTCTTTCTCTCTCGCTCTTTTTGACTGCCTCTTTTCATCGTGACGAGCAAAAGGGTAGTTTGGTGCAAAAATGAAACATCGTTACCTCACATACACAACACACTGGGTCGGTAAGGTTCACCGGGGGCCATCCACAGTCACTTATTAATAATTCACGGTCTTTTGGCAAACATACATCCCCGTATCGTTCTACCCGGTCCTACCCCAAGCGCGCGCACACACACGCACACACAAATCGCGCGGGGGCGTAAAGAGAAAATGGCCAAATCACCAATCACCCCACGGGTGTACGAGTGTGGTGATGTTTCCGTTTTTTTTTCTCTCTCTCTCGCTCCCACTTGCTTGCCGCTGACGTTCTCGAAGACGTTGGCTGTTCGACCCGGTGCTCCAAGCACACCATAGAAAACAGATGTCTTCGAGGCGCATTCTGGTAGGACAAAGGGGGTGGTGGTGGTGGGATGAATTATGCATATTTACAACCTTGTTTACATTGCGCGGAACCGATGCTGAGGATGGTACGGTTCTGTCCATGCCGGCCGCTTCGCCGTACCTTCGACATCTGACATTTGGCGCAGCCTGTAGCATTATGGTGCGTAAGCATGTTGGAGCAATTTTTGTTTCTTGATTTGTGGTTGTTTTTTTTCCTTCGCCGGTTTGTGATTTTTTTTTCGCCCTCTGTTTCGCCTTTACCATGCGCTTACACCACATTAATTGTGGCTGGGTACTGCGTTTGCCTGTACTAAGGTTACCTGTTGTAAGGTGAAAAAAAAACAACCGAAAATAAACGCAACATAAAATATTTATTAGAGCACACACTACGGAAAACAAAAAGAGTTGCCACGAGGGCACGAGTGGCAGCCATCAATAATTAGTTGCTATTGCTTTCGTCCGCAAACAGAAAAATGGAAGCAAAAGCGAAATAAAAATCAATAGACCACCTATGCGAATCTTGGTGCGCAATCGAAGACAGCCGAAGCTTAGGTGGACGAAGGTTCTCATCTTTCTGTCTCACTTTTGCTGTGTACTTCTTCACCGAACTGGTTTCTTTCTTGCTTCTAAACTTCACTTGTTTATCGATTCACTCGGCTAGAGACAAAAAAAAAACAGGCAATCGTTGTTCACTCCTTTTTTCCTTGCGAAACCACATGCGACTGCTTGAGTGAGTATGTCTACAGGTTTTCGATTTGTGAGGACACTGACGCCGGACAGTAACGTCGGCGAAGCATATTTCCTCGTCTTCCTTCACCAATTTCACATGGAAAAGAGAGGTGGAAAATTAATGCATGATGCAGAAGAAAACCACGTCCAAACCATCGTTTGGACCAACGTTTGAGTTGGATTGTTGGACGAGAGAAAAACAGAGAAACGTACATCGATTTTTACGCGATTCGAAGTACTCTATCTATACGATCTCTTCGCAATCGAGATATGTTCGTGTGCCACCAAACTCCACTAATAAAAGGCAAAAGAAAGTGAAGAATAACGACCACACCAACGTTCACCCCTGGCGATGGCCAATGGGGGTTTTGCAAGTGGAAAAACCACACCGAAACACACTTACCGAACCGGCGCACGTATGATGGTACGGCTGCCAGCGTACCGGCGTACAGTTCCCCGAATTGTCGGCCACTGGACACCACCGGGTCGTGATCGTATCGCTTTTCCGTCGCTTCTCGGAAAATGCGCCTGCCTTGGGCTGTATGCGTACTGTGTGCCGTACCAAAACGGTCGCCGGTACAAACGGCAGTCGGACAATGAGTCGGACACTGTTTTTACAACTTTTGGCCAACTTTTGCTTCCATTTTTTTGCTTCCATTTTTCATAACTTTCTCTCCATCTCTCTCTCTCTCTCTCTCTTTTGCTCCTCTGGTGAAGTTTGCTCCTCTGGCCTTTGGTTTTCGACGTTCGATGAAGCATCGATAAGTGTGGGAAATTTGAAAACAATTTTCCGGTTTTAATTACATTTCGAAAACAGTTTCCTCCGGCTACGACCGCAGATAGGGTACGATTGAAGAGCGTCTTTCGACAACCAATTGACTGCAAAGGAAAACATAGCGAAGTAAAGTGAAAACATTGAATGGTGTAAATGCTATTGGAAAGTAATCATTTTCATGGTTTGAGGTTTGTTTTATGTTTAGCGCTTGAAATTTAGATTTCGCAACCTTTTACAATGAATCATACCATCAAATTGCCTTGTGAAATTGAATCATAAACAGATACGTAAGAAAAATAACTTATTACTTCTGATTGGTATTAATTTAAGAGAAGATATGCAACTGGAAAGTTTGGAAATAAATAGGATGTTTGATTTTTACATTCTTGAAGCTAAGATTTTCACGAATATCTAGTGAGAATATCATATTTCTGAGCAATTAATAGACTTACATGTATTCTTACATAATGTGTTTGAAACTTGTAAATACGTCAGTGTTTGAGTTTAAAAGTAACTAACGTATTCTTCAATGTTCACACTTCCAACTCAAATGATTGACTTGTGTGCTATGTTTTGTGATTTTTCTTAAAAAGAATAAAAATATCTCTTTAAGAGTTTCTGAGATTACATCTCCTGCTAAAGGAATATTAAAAATAATTCCAAATTTAAATAGAAACAAGAACTAGTTCCATTTCGCTTTCAAATATATTTTGTAAGGACCAAAAGAGGATGAATATCGTGGAGACTGCCCATACAAAATAAAAACGACAAAACCATATCAGATTCAAATTTCTTTTGTTACCAAATTATGCAAAATCTGGATCAAAATTCCAATCTCGACAGATAGGGATCTAGAATGCGATGCATCTGCGACGCTTGGGTTAGGCCTTCGTCCAGAATTCTGCTCTTGACAAATCCAGAGTTTGAGGAATTCAAATTCTAAACTCTCGTTCAGGATGGGAAGGCCGTGTTTGGGCTCGATATAAAGATGGTCTAAAATTTGAGATTGAATAGGAAGATATCGAACGAGACGATCAGACGATCCAATAGAAGAATTTGACCTAGATCCCAACATAAGACATGTGTTCAAACATCATAACAAAACGGTTTGATTTCTCATATTTTGGATTAAACCTACTACTACTCATGTTCTAAATACCATCACAAATTACTTACACGTCTTGTTCGCTCCAAACCTCAAACCAGTTGACAGATGTCCACGCGATAAGTAGCCGTAAACATTCCTTGCTACTGTCAGCGCACAAACAAACAACGCGCCGGTAACAATGTGCAAAAGGTTCGCCAGCTATCTCGCCGGTGTCATCGAGTGGTTTCCACTTTGGCTCACGGGCCAATGTTTAATTAGCTACGTTAACCACCCTCAACTCTCGCCACTTCAGCACCAATCAGCACGCGCTTGATCACGCACCGCAGAAATCGTCCGGGAGCGGAGCGGATTTTAGTACATCGTAAAATTGTTCGCCAAACACAAACAGAAAGAAACAAAAAATCAAGCCACGATGGCAAAACACTTCCTTTCTCAGTGTGTGTTTTTTTCTTGCACCCGTTGCTGCTCAGCTCCTCCAGCTGCGCGAGCTTAGTAATTTCGTTTCTGTGCTCCCTCAAAAAAAAAAGAAAACGCATTTTCGGCGCCAATCAAACTCATAACCAATTTATCGTTCACTTTATGGCCATTCGGCCACTCGGCGATTTTGGCAAACGTGGCCACACGGATGTCAACAGTACCGGGCGAAGGACCAAAGTGGAGGGTTGTGGGAGAGGGGGAAGAGAAGCAAGTGTGGATGGAATGAAAGGAAGTGCTTCCGTCTGGTCGTCGGCCGTTTGCATGAACGGCACGCGGATTTTATTGCTTATTTTTATGATTGTTTGTCTTTCGGTTTTGAAGACCGTGACGCGGCCGGACGAGTGTGGTGCGTGAATCGTTCCAGCACGGCTCGTCCGGGCGACACACCATTTAAACTTGGGAAATGCGTGACAGACAGACTTGGGAGGGTTGGCGACAAGATAGCGAACTACAACACGCTCAAATCGACTGGCAAACAAACCCCGGCGACCATCGCGATCTGGTACGATCAGGCTGGCTGGGCGCGAATATCTATGCTGTCGCGCGGCCACCGCGGCTGTGTGGCCGTAAATGCGTTTATCCCATTACTGCGTTTCGTAATCCAATTAAATTTTGATTGTGCTAAGTGCACTTTGCTGTACATTGGGTTGCCTGTGCGCCCGGTTTCGCTGGGAACAATTTAAATGCAAACCTGGCACACTGGGGCGCAAAAATTTCCTTTCATTTTTCCTTGTGAATATGTGTGTGTGTGTGTGTGTGTTTTAAAAAAAATCCTAGCGACCCAGAAAGTGTTGGGTAATGCTTCACAGTAAAGGCATATTTCTACGCCTGAAAGGTGCTGCAAAATGGTACACATCCCTTCTTTGTACCACCAACCATCCGACAGTAGTTTTCCTGCAATGACTCCCTCTTTCTCCCTCTCTCTCTTCGTTGTTCCTTCGATTTTTCCTCATCCCACCGTATGTCAACACAATTCGCACTTTACTTGGGAAAAAAAACCTGTGCCTTTTCCCCCTCAAAGCAGCAACGAAAAAATAAAGGGAAGCAAAAACGATAACAGGGTTATGAACTGCCGACCCACGGGTGGACGATGTAGGACCACTGCATTACGGTTACGGCATACATATGGTGCTGCACCGTTGCACTGTGCCGCAACCATGCATGCATTCATTAGTCTTCCCGGGGACGAACGTGTACAGTGGTCGAGCCACATTCCGGTGTTTGCTGGCTGCGTGGGCTGCGGCAAGAAAATCCTAAAAAGAACGCAGCGAAATTAAAAGAAACGCTACTGCTTCCGAGGGTTCGCACTGCAGAATGGTCACCACCGTGCAGAGTTACTGGTGCAGACTGTCAAGCAGTGTATTGTTTTAGTTATATTAGAGTTATTTGTACCCTGCGCCATAGCTGCAGTGCACATGTGGCATTTTTGTCCCCCCCTCATTTAATGTCGTATCCATTAATGTCCCCATATTGTTTAAAATAACTTTTAAATGTTTAGTGATAAAAATAGTTTTATTTTTATTTATGTGGCCAGCTTTGTGGCATTCCAGAAATTATGCCTTTTCTTTAATAATGGTATTATATCTTTTAACCAAACAGCACAAAGTTTTAAGTTTAATAAAAGAAACCTCGTTTTGTTTTCAATCACTTTTTAAAATGTATCTATTAAACCAAATTTAAGATCATTTATTTGTGAACTGTAGCCAAGTTAATCTAAATTGGATTTTTATGTTTAAAAATCTGGCTGAAAAATGATCATATTTCTCAAAAAGTTGCCACAGGAATAGTGCTGTAGCTAGTTAAACAATTTAAAGTGAATAAACGTTTTCTAGAACTTTGTTTCAATAAATCAATTAAATAAGTTCAATTTCAACTTCGAAAGGTTAAAACCTCCAAAGAACCTTTACAAGTGGATTTAAAACTATTTTAGCTGCTACATTAAATGTTGATACATGTTCTACTAGTTCTTACTCGTTCGAACTGTCCGCTTATCTTCAATATCATTTGTTTTGATTACAAATTTCAAGAAAGAAATAGTTAGAGTGCTTCAGAAATCCAAGCTTAAAACCGTTGAAACAATTTTGCGATAATAACAATTGAATTTATCGTAAAGTTTGTATGATTTTAAATAATCAGGAATATTAGCTAACATATTAATTAGTATTAAAACAATTTTATAAGTCATTCAATTTTTGCCGTATTCTTGGGTCGTTGTCTTTGAAAATTATACAACAAATTTGGGCGAGTATGTATTGGGATAAAATTACAAATTTGTTATTGGTAAATAAGTCAATGATTAAATTTGCACACATATTTATTTCTTTCCTTGCGATATGTTCGAAATCGCCCACTGTCCATTAGTTCAGCTTCTTTCCTGCACATTGCCACCACATTCGCTTGCTTGGGGGAGTTGTGAGAAAAGCAGAAACTTCAAAAACACTGGTATGTAGTGCAAGCGGCCCACGCTGTTTGCTATTTAAAATGTCCTGGAGTGTCTGCCCTCAACCCCTTTCCCCCCCCCCCCCCCCCCCCCCCCCCCCCCCCCCCCCCCCCCTCCCAGCCCAAAATGGCGAAATGGAAAAGTTGAACTAACTCGTTTCCATCTTCCGTACCAAAGGCCCAAGGGCAGCAAACTCTCGCTCAGAAAACGCTCACTTACCATTTTTACACAACCAGCACCGGTGATAAGGTACTGGCGCACGATGATGAGTTTGTGCAAATAAAGCGAAATCTGTAATATAACATTCAGAGTAAAGCTAAAATGTATGAATGTTTCGCAAAGCAGAATCGTGGTTAAGAAATGGTCCAACTTTTTCCCTTCCTAAATAGCTTATTTTTAAAGCTTTCACTACAAACTTTTACCCCATGAATGCATCAGAAAACGGCTGCTAGTGGCTGCACAGTCAGCACCAGCACCGGGAGTCGGGAAAAAGATCGGTCGGATAGAAAAAATCAAAAGGAATTCGGTTTGCTTGATTTATGAAGAAGTGATACGACTTTTGCTCCAGCACCGGTACCGGAAGTCGGCCCAGTTTCCGTTTGCCTTTTGTGGCTTTCAGCAATCAGCCCACCAACTCATCTACCTACTCACCGGTTCGTCTAATCGTGCCTATGGCATTTGGTTAGGGCGATTGCAAATGTATCAATCATTATGTCAGCGTAAGTATTCGTTCCCGGTGCCCGGCACATTTTGGCCACAAAGTTAGTTTGTTCTAAGGGCATGAAGGATTTGTGCACTTTTTCTGGTGCACCTCTTTTGTGTATGTGTGCGAGTGGAACATGCCACCAAAATCAATAATTCACTTTGAGGAGCATTGAAAAAGTGCTGTGTAAGTAAAGGAAACCCGAAACAGTGACCACAAATCACTTAACAAATATGAAACTAATTAAATCCGCTTATCGATGTGAAAAAAGCGTTTATGTTGCGGAATCAAATTGATCAACAAAAATGCGAAGTAAACCGAATTGATTTGTTGATTTTAAAACCTGAAGAATACATGACTAATCCTCTTCAACACACTGTGTTTGCATACATTTGGTACGATTTTTGTTTTGTTACTAAAGGTTAATTTCCTTAGGTATCCCTATAATTATGAACCAATTCCGAAGTCCAACCTTCCTACCTTATATCCGCCAGATTACGATCGAAAGCCTAATTAATAAGGTCTCTTCGGTCTGCCTTCCGGTTGATTGTGCCCTTTTAAGAGGTGAAATTGAATGTTTGGAATATTTGCCCAAAGAAACCAATCCAAAAAAGGCAAAAACCTTGTTAAGCTAGAACGAAAGCGTTTCGGATTAGAACACACCTCATCGGATACAGCTTTGGAGTCGTGAATGTGTTTTTTTTACTCCTCTTTCTACACAGGTTATCTAATTCCCTAAGCACCGTCGGATCATTTACCTGCCAAGTGGGCAATTTTGTGTACCACCCAGTGCTTACTGGTTGGGTAAAGCCGGAAAGTTCGCTGATTCAGCTGATAATAATTTTTGTTCAATTTTTGGGCCCCAAAAAAAAAGGCGACGATCCTTCGCTAAACTCTTTTTCCGGAGGAATTCCACCAACGCGGGAACCATCCAAAAAACACCCAACCCACGGACCCTTTGCAGGGATTCAATCGGCCAATTCTTCGTACGATCGTCCTTACCTGACGGTTGTATGTGCTGTATACTTCACCATTACGGTGCGGCAGTGTTAAACCAGGACCGGTATCACACACAACTAGCTCAGTGAGAAAGATCGCCAACCGGCACTACCACTACTACTGCCGGTGGCCGCATATTTCAACCGATTTTATGGCGGTGCAGAAACGATAAATTTCATCCGGCCGAATCGGCTTTGTTTATTTTTAATGAAAATTTATTAATACATTTCCACAACCACTCGCTGTATTTTCCCTTCTGCTTCTCTTGTTTTTATTCCAACTTGCTCGTTATTTCTCTCTCTTTTTCTCTTTCTCTCTCTCTCTTTCTCTCTTTCTTTCTCTTTATTTTTTTCTCTCTCCGTCCATCGCAATTGTTAGACAGTTGAGAACGTTATTTTGTCTGTGTTTGCCGATTTACTCCGTGGCGAGTTTTCCGTCTCCGTTGCGTCACCGTTGTTTAGATTGCGTTTATTATGTGTTTACGTGGCGGGTTTCCTTACTCCTACGGCGTTACCGATGCTGTTGTGGTCGATGGCCGAGGCCGGTCGATTTTGTTTTCCTTCCAAAATCCGTCTGTGGCGCATAATGCTTACCAAGCTTAGTGAGATCTGTTAGTGCTGGTTGGTACATTCATCTTAATACTATCGATCCATTCCCGGCCGGCGGAAACCTTGACGGTGCATGGACACGTCTCAAGGGTGAGGAAGAAAATTCTCACCGGACCCCCTGGGGGAAGGGGAGCGGCTGGAGTAGAAAAGTATGCCAAAAAGGTAAAATTCAACTTTCATTCCTTCTTCCAAACCGAGCAACCAGGCACTCAAACTATATCCAACAAGAAAAAAAATATGCCGAGTGTATGTGGGGATCAGCACCGGGGTCAACATTTCCGAGTTTCGGTAAAAAAGGTCATCAGCCCTGGATCGCTTCGAAGGATTTATTCAAATACCAATCGGGAACCGGTTCCGTACCGGATCAACTTTTACTTTCTCGTACGTCCTTTACTCCACCCACGTGTCCCGAATGGGGGAAAAGTGGACATATACACACACACATAACGCTATCTGGTGTGCTGGTAAAAGCATTACGACGAGGTCAATAGGAACATTTACATTCTATGACTTGTCCACCCGTTTCCACCACATCGTGTACAGACAACCCACCATTCTGCCACACCACCTTTGGCACCCCATTTCGAGGTCCAAGAAGGAGAAACGAAACGTTCCTTTTTTTACGATTCGCTGTTGGTATTCATCATAACATGCTTTCTCAAACGATGGCCTGCGGTTTTGGATGTCTTTTTTGTATCATTGATTATATGGTTTAGGCGTTGAGCCAGCATACCTTATATTAGCTGTTAGTTATTAAAGCTAAGAGGACTGAAAAAAGAATAAGTTTTTGCTCGTTGCAATTGATGCTTTGTAATCGGATGCATATGGATACTCATATTCTATCCTCAAAGTCCTACTACCGATTTCAAAATATTTGTCGCAAAGGTCTCAAGAATGTTGTCAAGTATCTTGGATATAGAACTCCCTAATTCTGATCGTTTAAGACCAGATGAATAAGGGATGGGCAAACAGTCCAAAAGAGTCTCAAGACTTGAAGATTAATTACCATATTATTCCATTCTAAATCATTTGATAACGTATACATATCAAATATCTTTAATCTTTTTGTGCTCGTAAAGAAGTCCTTGAAAATAGCAAACATATTGGAAATTCGTTGATCAATTCTGATGATATTTCATATTTAATTTCCCACATGAGATATTGCTTGGTTTAAAGTTCTAATAATAATTAAATACATTAAATTTACTTAAATATCTCCAAGTAAATGTCACTATAATAAACATAAATTTTTATTTCATAAAATATCGTCAAACTCTCCATTTCAGTGTGCAGAGCAAAAAAGTGCAATTGTTGAACGGGTTCCATTTTGTTTTCAAAATGAAAAATTCACTTCAACGTATTCGGCACAACCAATGTTCTCAGTAAATGCTCGTCAATCGGCGAAAAAAACAAACTCCTTTGGAAATTTATATTTTCCTCCCTCTCTTCTAAAGGCACTAGACTCGTAAGCGCAACGTCATAATACGTAATGCTGATTGCCAAAAAACGTTGACAACCATTTTTGCAAAATAACAACATGCCACCTCCCACCGGTTTGCAGCGTGCCTGTTCCCCTGCATGCAAATACCGAACCGAATCAATTTTGTTTGCTTCTTCTTCTGCAGAACAGAACATTCTCCTCACAAAAACTCCCGTGGGGGAAGGACCCACGACTACGATCGCAGAATTGAGAAATTGCACGCTGCCATATTGAATAATGTAGTCAATCAATTTTCCTTCAGCGCCCGTTGGCTAGCCTGCCGGATATTTGGACCGTGAGTGGACCCGTTACGGCTGTTTCCGTGTAATGTTTTCTTCTTCTTTTTTCCTTGTTCATTTCCTCATATTGTGAGAGTGGCTACAGTCCCGCAGGGATGCTGAAGATGATCCACTTCCGGGATGGAAGTGTGCGTTAGCGATTCCATTGGCGCTATTGGGTGATGTCGAGAAGAACAAAAAATTGGGCGTCAGACGCTAAAAATGATAAACATTCATGCTGAATGGGGGGGGTGGGACAAAATGTTTTTCGCCCAAAATGGGCACCACAACAACAAGCACACATCATCTATCCAACGTGGCAAACGCGTTTCGGAGAGAGCGAGGGCAAGATGAATAGGTACGTTGAAAAATAGGTTTTATAAGGCGAAAGGTTGCTTACACGTGGCATACCGCTGCACAGAAGCAACTATCCATAATCATTACTTTCCTTGGGTGTTTAGCAGGCTGGTGGTGTCCACCGGGGACTTTCGAAGGCCATCCCCCGGGTGGATGAGTATGTAGTTAGCGTATTGCCGTAATACGCCCGTTGCGGTCACATTGCAGTCAACACAACACCCAGGCAAGGCACTTCAGCGTCATTAAGTCGATGATGGATGACTTTAAGCAAAACTCAAAAGAAATTGCTCTAATCTAAGCACAACAAAATGGTAACCCCGGTGACCATGGTGACCACCGAAAGGACGCGCCTTTGTTGGTGTTGTCGTTGCTGTTCTGCGTTCTGCCTTACAATGCCCTACCTTACGCTTTATTACATCATTTAATCATCTTTACTTGGCAATCCCGCATTCCTTGCGCCTACAACACCAAGTCCTAGTTTTGTCTTGCCCTTTTTTTTGGTGGGGTCGTACAAATCACCCGCACATGGTGGCACCGGGGACCACGGTTTCGTACAGGTTCTTAAGTGCGCGAGAGACGAGTAAGTACCGTCACACAAACACACTAAGCCCGGGCCTCTATTCGCTAACAAGCGTTACAATGTTGACCGGACCCGTGTGCCTTACCGGCGTAACCATCGGTTACACGAACGGCCAAGAATGGCATGCGAAAACGTTCCACGGAAATCGGCACAAACGGTTTAACGGTAGCGGGAAATAAAAATAGGTGGCTAAAAAGCTTTGGTGCGGATTTTATGACGATCGGGCCGCTTGTGCGTACGGCCTTTGGCACAGGTCACTGCACATTGTTGCGTTCGTGCATGGGATGACCTTTTACGCCCACGCCAAATACCAGCATCCTCCAGGGAACGTCACGGTAAAATGCCGTTTCGTGACCGTGGTAGCGCCCGGTGCGTAAGTTCTGTGATCTCTCCACACAACCATGAAATGGTTTGTTTGCTTGTGTTTTTTGTTTTTGTTTTGGTTTTTGTGTTGGTCTGTTTTCACTTAAGAGTAAGACTTAAATGGTACTCGCTGCTACTTCTAAAGCACAATTCACTTTTACGATCATTTGTTTCCGAATTTTGTGTGTCCTTTTTTTTGGTGATGGAATGCTTCACCACGATTGAAATCGTTTATCAAATTCGGTTACAAGAACCTTTTCACCAGGACAGGTAGCAGCCAACGGCAGAAGCAGAAGCTAACGTTTTGTTGATATTTGATTCACTTTTAAAAAATCTACAGCAAACTTGCTTTATCTGCTGGCAAAGCGGGTGTAAATGTGCACATTTATTATCCAATTTATTGGACATCAAAATTCTTTCCCAAAAGGGCACAGGAGAAAAGGATACCGACTAAAGCTTACTAAACGGTGCTATTACATTTCTACGCGCTCGCTAAATAAAGCTAAAATTTTACTCATCTTTTTCGTACATCTGTTTCGAAAATGAAGAAAAAATATAATAATTCCATAATCTCTTGCCACCTTTCGCTTGACGATAAACTCATAAGGTGAAGTTTGTGACACGTGTCAGGCTGATAAGGCGTAAGTAAATTGGAAAAAACACGGCGTTTGCTTATCGGGCTGCTGCAAGCATGTGTGCCAGTGTTTTACTTGAGCGAAAAGCGATTATGTGCGGATATTATGATATTTGCGACATATCAGCATCAGCCATTTTGTTCTGTGTCACGTTTGAGTAAAAGTTTACAAGGTTACGTAAAGAAATGATTCTAAATTTCGCATTAAGATAATGCTATTTTAGTTAGCTATGAAAGCAAAACATATATCTGGGTTTTAGCTAATCAGATATAATATAAAATCGATTATCCGGGTACCTTTTATCCGACAGTCCCATTATCCGTGCTTTGCAGAAATGCAAGCTTTATCGCGTCCCGTTCGTACTTACTAATGAAGAGGACGTACACACATCGAGGACATTTTCATTTTTGAATATTAAAGCAACAGTTACACGATACTTATTGAATGCTTTAAAGGCAATAAAGCATTAAAATACCGTGCAGTTGACAATAATAAAGACCACAATGAAAAATTAGATGTTCTTGGCAATTATTTTGGCAGAAAATGACGGACTTCTTTTCGAATACATAATAACAAAATATCGGGAATAAAATTATACTTGGATTATACATACTACCAGACCATAAAATTGTATTATACTAACCCATATCTGTCAACCAAACTGAGTGAACCTTTTATCCGTGTTGTTCGATTATCCGGCCACAATTTTGCCCCGATATGCCCGGATAATCGACGCTCTACTGTATAACCAGTGTAAACTTTTGTGATTAATTTAAGATACAATAGTTTTTATTATTGATTTAAGTCACACAATGTGTTTTTCGAGGATGTTTTATAAAAACAATTCAAATAACTTTTATCCAAATTCTTCTTAGTGACAAGGTATCGTAATAACAGATGTTGGTATGAACAACTTTCAATCATTTGATGATAACGAGATATTGTTTTTCATGTATCCAAGAACTGCGAAGAATAATATCTCCGTATTATTATCATATTATTTTCAGACTTTGATAGTATATAATACAAATCGCATTTTTAAAGTTCATACATTGCATGCGCTAAACTACAAATGGCCAGTTATCCGTGGGAATCGATTAACCGGCATGTTGAAACTTAATGTCCACGCTTGTCCGAATAATCGAGATTCTTATATTTGGGATAAAATATGTAATAAATGAGTAATTTTATAAATACATTGTATTGTTCAACTGAGTTTAAGTGTTTAATCTTACTTCAGATGTACTGATGAATTTTCATTCATTTATTTTCTTTTCTCTCTAAAGGCACTTCCATCTGCTACCTAACAGCGCGTTTACCATCACATTCAACAGGTAATTAAAATTTCAATATTCTTTGCACTTTTTTATAACAAAAACGAAAACTTTTAAGTGAGATACATGTATTTATACACTTTTTTTTAAAAAAGTCATCCTCATCGATAAAGTTAATAGTAATAAAGAAACCAACTTCCAGCATAAATTTCTACCTAGAGGTGTACTACTTGAAACCAACTTTCCAAAGTTTCGTTGTACAACATCATGCTTTCCACGCTATCACAAGCCGCTATCATCGGCAAAGTGGCACAAAACTGGTGAAGAAAAACTACCAACAACAACGAAACAAAAAATCAATCTCAATTAATTTATTCACA
>STHB01008261.1:0-14782 GCA_018908115.1 Anopheles rivulorum | reverse complement strand
AAACACTCAAATGGGATGTCCTACCCCACCCGCCGTATAGCCCAGACATTGCCCCTTCTGATTACTATTTGTTCCGGTCGATGGAACACAGCCTGGCTGACCAGCAGTTCCATAATCACCAAGAAGTGAAAAAATGGATGGAGGATTGGTTAGCGGCCAAACCGCCATCTTTTTTCCGCGACGGGATCAGAAAGTTGCCTGAAAGGTGGAAGAAGGTTGTGGAAAGTGACGGACAGTATTTTGAAAATTGAATAAATTACCATTTCGCCAAAACAGAGCCCAAAACTTTGGTTAAAAACCGCACGAACACATTAATACTCCTAATACAATAAATAATAAAATATAATTTCGTTATCAACTAGAAACGCCTAAAAGCATGCAATTTTTTATACTTAAAAATGATTTGCAATTGATGCAACATATTTTCGTTAAGCGATAAATGATGTAAATCACATACTTCCTGGTGCTTCTAATTCGTTGATCCTATTTCTTGAAGCATGATTGCTAGATTAAAAGGATTATTTTGCTACTTCATTACAAAGCCTGCAAAATTCGTCCCAAAAACCAACCAAAATGTCTGAATGAAAATGTTATTTACGCACAATCGAAAGATAAGCTTTTCAATTAAAGTAACTTCAGCTTGGGACCATCATGTAAGAACATCAAAAAACAAATCGATGTGGCTGCTGCGTGGTTCTTCCTCTCGGCTTCTAGTGGCTGTCAACCGGAACCGTAATTGTGCACCAACCCCGAAACGGTTCGCATCAACTCTCAATTTCCCGTGGATCGTTAATTGTAATTTTATTAGGTTCTACATTTATTGAGCCAGAAAGTAAGGCAAAACAATTCCTGCTAATCACAGCGTTTTTTAAAACCGTTTTCTCTGTCTTTTTTTTGATTCCCGTGCTCCAACAATCACTCAAACCCGCTACACTCGTAAGTGAACCCTTTTTAGATGGCTTCTTGAGTTGGGCCCGCGTACCAGCTAGACCAAAGACCAAGACATTTACCCGCTTTTTATCATTTCTGCTGGCAGACAGCAATCTGCGCTACTTTCCATTTCCGAAATCCTGCAAAAGGGGTCTCCGTAACGACCGGGTTTTTCCATTCTTTGGCGAAAAGGATCTGATACCGTGGATCTGGCCAGCCTTTCCTTGTTTTGTTCATTGCATGGCATTACATTGTCCCTGATTTTTATCGCTTTACAGACGCGTTTTGTTTCTCGGGAGGAGAACGAAACAGACAAAAAACGAATCTACCACCACCGGTACGCTCTACTTACCGCGATAGCGTTAGAAGGATCATATTTCCGCGCCTTAAAACGGGGAAAAAACATTTGCAACATAAAAGTAAAAGCGTACAGGTGATGGGACCGAGTGAAAAGGAAACGGTGCGCGATAAACCAGATCGGAATGTCTGATGATGGTGCACAAATGATACAAAAGCGAACAACAATTCATTAGTTTGAAAGCTAATTTTAAAAGAAAACTCCCCGGAAAACCGGTGGGGGGGGGGAAGGAAAAATATTAACGAAATGCTTATCGAACACTAAGCTGCTGGGCAATATTTCTTCGTACCACAACGACTGATTGCCATCAATCAAACGGATTGTACGCGCGTCGCTCATATTTTACCGGTAAATCTTTGCACGCAAACGAGCAAATGGAGCCTCCTCTCCGGAGGTTTCGGGCAGATGCGTAACAGATGAAAATAAATAATTCCCCAATCACTTGGGGGCGATGTGGGTAGTGTGTGCCCAAAATGGGAAAGATACCTACCCGCTAACAACCCATTCCATTGGGCCGGTGCGCCATCTTGGTAATCCATCCGGGAGCAAAGCCCTCGAGCCGATCGCGGGCAACGTGCAACGCCGGCAAGTGTGGTGCGTACGTGTGGTGCTAAAAGTGGACGTGGCTTTGCGAAAGGTTAAATTTGCGAATCCTTTCACCCGTTCCAGGCAGCCCAGGGACGGATCGCTTCTTCACACCTTCCTTACACGGTTTGTTAGACAAATATCGTTGAGGATTTTTGGGGGCAGCTGTACGGTTAGAACGACACGTCCTTTTTTTTTTATTTGTTTTCTGTTTGGTTCGCGGTTGCTCACTTTGCTTCGTACTTTCTAGAGTGTTTTGCTTCTCTGGTAACCTTTTCTTCTTTCTCGTGGCCCACTTTTTCCACTATCCGATCACTCCATAATTCACCTTCACTTCAAATCTTTTGCCCGGCATGGCAAGCGGTTGGGTTGCAAGTGGAATGCGATGACATCCCCATGCGTTCGAACGACCCCCGGATCACGAACCGGGATAAATCACGGCTTCGATAATATTTAGGCAGCCCGGTTCGCATCCCTAATGTCCGAGAAATCTGCCGAGGTCGTGCGGGCCGAACAACACAAGAAGCGGGTAGGCGCAAGCGAAGAGACCCAAGTCTCTAGTTCCCTTTTTTTTCCGGCAGGGGGCAATAGAGAATAGCCCCAAAATTCTTCCAGCCGAAAAAATGCAAATTATCAAACGCTCTCGATCCACCGAACCGCCACGATGCTCGTTTCCAATTTGTCAATCTGAGGGATCCCTTTTTTTCGTTGCTGCTGCTGCTGCGATGAATTTTTTTACTTGTGGTTAAACCCGAACCGTCGTCAAAACGCGCACCAGATTCAATTTCTTCTGCGTGGAAAGCAGGAAAACTTCGCTCCTGATTGCGTTACTGGGCCGTTTCGGACACACTTTATTTATAGTTCCTGTCACGTACCGCGCTAAATTATGGAGCTAAGAAAGAGGATGCTCCGTCGGGTAGCGCACTACACGATAGCTTCTCGCTTCTGCTAACTGCTGGCCACATTCAACAGGAGGGTTAGACAAACTCGAACTGCTTCTCGAAGCGCTCGGAAGAACACTTCGTCTCTTCGCCACACCAAAAGCACATACCTCACGCTTAGGTTGTAAATTTCTTCAAAAAGAAAACCAAATCACACGTATAGGCGAGCTTTTAATAAGCGGTAGCAAAATGCTCCGGACGAGTTCTATTTATACGCGACAGCCACACAACAAGCACGGTGCACTATGTAAAAAAAATAACAAACTCACAAACACACACAAGATATCACAGACATTTTAGTTCCTGCGTGTGCATAACGGCTGCAAGACAGACTAAAGACTGGCGCACAGCGATGCAAGTGACAGGCAAGCGATTCCATCCATCCACCGTGCGACCGAGTATGGAGACGCGCGGTTTTGATTTATTCAGGCTTTGCTTGTTGGGATTTTATTCTATTTCTTTTGCTATATATATATTTTTTTTGTGTGTTGGTATCACATTGAGACGGCTTGAAACATTACGCACACACATACACATACATACAGGTACACAAAACACATACGTTTTATTTTTCTTTTACAATCGAAAACAGGGACACTACTAGCACTACACCCGAAGAAGGACACCGCATTAGCTATAAAGCTTTCGCACTGATATGCACACACTTACACCATAAGCACACACACACGCGAGCACATTCTGGCTGACTGACAGACGTTATCATTTGAATCTGCTGGCCACCAATGCAATGCACCTGCTGTACATCCGGGTGCATTCGCAAAACCGGACGGTTAATCACGAGCGAAATCAATTTCCATCCATCCAACAAGAGCGTGCGGGACACTTACACAGCAGGCGCGGGCCTGCGTGTTGATTAAAGGTTCCTGATTGAACTCAACCACTCCAAAATGCAAGCGACGATTGAGCGTTAAATTGCGTTTGCAGCTGTAAGACGAAGCAAGGCGAAGAAAAAAAAACAACTCTATTTTTCCATCCGCAAAGCACAAAAGGCCTTCACCACGGCGTTACCACGGCAACACGGCACGGCGCTGTTATTCTGCTAGCAAAACTATTTTTGGACCCGGGCTTGATACTGGATGACCCTGTGGAAATTGGCTAGCGGCCTGGCCCGTGCACTGTGATCGATGGTTTCACGCGCGCATCTAACCATCAACTGCTGCAACTGCTGCACAGGTGTGTTGTTGCAGCGAGCGTGCATCACACGACCACCGGTTGCACCCCGGGCAGTTGCAAAAGCCTAGTGCATCGAGCCGAACACACGGACAGGCGGCCTCCGAACACGAGCGTTTAACGATTTAACCTGTTTTTGCACTATTATTCGCAGCGTGCGCGCCTGCGAAGCTTGATGAGTGCGGACGAATTGCCCGTTTGCCGGAAGTTGCAACGCACCACACGACGATACCGGCCCGACGGTAAACGCACGACTGAAGCACGACGAACAGAAATCGGGTCCGAACCGTGTCGGTTGTTTAGTGGCGCTGATAAGAACGTTCGGAGCTTTTTGCCCATCACGACCATTGCCACCATCGCATCACCACCACCACAGCAACGGTGGTGCCTGTTGCATATGGCGGGAAAAGAAAGCTTCACGCGCTTTGCACACGAAAGCTCCGTGCACCATGGAAACGCGGCTACGGGAAAACGAAGCTGGAACGGGACGGCTGCATGTGTGTTGCGGCGCGTGAAAGAGAGCAAAACGTTCGGGCGCTTCGTCGATTCGTCGAGAAGTCGATGAAACTGCTGCTGCTGCTGCTACTACTGCTCTGCGGGAAATCGAGGTGTCCTTTAAAGAGGAAACGTGTGTGTGGAAGAAAGCGACAACGCCATTTGCCCGTTTCGGTCATTCGTTCACTCTCGCACACGCGAAGATATGGACGAAATTTTTGCGTAAGGATTTAATATTATTGGCAAACGAGCCCCCGGAAGCAGCGCTCGACGAAGGCACCGGGTGTAGTGTGCGGCATGTGTATTAGATTCATTTTGCTGAATCGCAGCCGCCTGCCCAGACTGCCGGGCTGTTGTTCTGCTCGTGTAGGCCAGCAGATACGCATCTAAAAATAGTAAACACCGGCCGTACGGTGAACCGGGCGGACATGTTTGGGAAATTAAATTGACCGGTACGCTTGTCGAGATTTACCTGGCTGCGTGTTAATAGAGCAGCGCTGGGGATGATTTTGGGTGGGTTAAAGCTTGTGCTAAACAATCGATAACATGGCCCGGTGGGATGTGGGGAAAACCCTTTCCACAACCGTCACATATGCCGAGTGTTCGAAGGTGATTTTTTGCTTATTTTTGGTTCATTTAATATCGATAAGTAGCTCCGAGTGAGCGTTGGAACCGTGGCCAGCTTTGACTGCAGCATGTCTGTACGGTTCTGCGGAACTGCCATGTTGACTCCGAATCACATACCATCTTGCTATCAATTATGACAGCACACTGTACGATTCATCGTTTTGCTTCTTTCGCTGCTCTGCTGCTCTGCGCGTCTGTCCTTGCGCGCCTGAATGATGATATCGTTGGACACACCTGTTCGGCACACATGCACACTGCCGCACACGTGGAACAATTTGTCATCCGTTTTACTACGCTTAACACCGCTCCACCACTGCGCCGTAACAGCTCTGCGCCCAGATGTATGCTTCTGGCGGATGGGAATCGAGACAACAGCATGGCAAGGCTTTGCGTGTGCAAACTCATCTCGTTCGCTCCCTGGAGACAGCGTTTCGGGAGGAAACGTTTTTGTTTTTCCCCCCAGCTAAGCGGGCTCAACAGGTTGCTGCGATACAATCGCTTGGGTGTGTATGTGGTATTTGCTTTTTTTTTCCAATCCCAGTAAGCTTTGCCATCAGCGAGCATCGGCAGAAAGAAATGAAGCGCAACAGAAGACAGGACGGGTTTTGGTCGAAAATGTATAACAAACACAAATTCTCGACAGCTGCGGCCGTGCTGCGTCGGCTTTGGAAGATTACTTCTCGTCGTGGCGTAGCGTGGCATTGGCGTCTACTAAACGCATATCCTCGTAGCTCGTCTTTGGCCCGGAAGCGGCTTGCTGGTGCGGTTGCTTGCTTTTTTTTTATTTTTGAGGGAGTGAGTGAAGAGTAAATACGCTTAACAGCTGTAACCGTTTAACCGTACCCCACGGTGATGAGCTGTTGCTGCCGCTGCTTTTGTTAATCGAGCTTGGAACGACATACAAAGTACGCGCTGGGCTTGCCGAAAAAGCAGCATCGGTTGATTGTAGTCAGGTTACTTCCTCTACATGCTTTTTCTTTCACAGGAATGCTCTCTGTTCGATATTTTTTTAAGCAAGTGGCTGTAGTAAATCATCCACGACCAGCGGAGTGTTCACACCACGTGTCGTGTCTTGTCGGCTTTATCCGATTCTGACTCATGTCCCGTCGGTTGGAACAGATGCCAGCAAAATGGTGCACCCGTTTGCAACAGGTTGGAACGTCTGCCATATTGGGCTACTGTGGTGGAAAATTCTTGGTACGCACCACCGGAAAGCTGGCACGGCAGAAGTTACAGCCTTTAACTGCCACTAGTCGCGTGGTGAGGTAATGTGTGTGCAGTTTTTAGAATATTTCTTTAAATCTACATCAAAATGGACTACATTTTTGGCACGATCACAATGAGCGTGATGAATTTTGCGAATCAAGGATGCCATGAGTTCATTTAACGTCAGCTGCATTGATCTCACGATCTTGTTAATTAGTAATTGCATAAATCTAGGGGTATTGCTTAAATCTTTTGCAGTTGCGCCTCAAAGTATGCAATTTCATGCGGTTTTGCACGCACATGCTGGGAATAATATGGAGATCGAAGTTTAAAGTTAGAACACAATTTTCATCTATCGTTTAAGGGATAAATGTTTACATTTATCTATACGTGACGTACTATTTAAAACATAAAAAAATATGTCGCTTCTCTCATTCAAAAACGCCTATAAATATAATATCATCTCTAGAAAGCTGTTTTTTCTAGCTTTCCTGGTCTCAACTCAAAAATCAACGCGTCGAAATTTGTCACAGCATTATCATCCTTCACACACACACACACATACATACACATCATGGAACCGAAACAGGAATTGTATGCAAAAAAGCAACCTCTGTCAATCAGGCGTTGGATTACCCGCCAACCCAAGTCTGACAGAATTCCATCGAATGAACTGTTGCGAATTTGTCATCCAGTGGCGTATCATTGTTCCATGGGTATAAAATGCGATAATATCGCTACCCGAAGACAATTCTCGTCTGCAACCCATTCTCAAGCCTTACCGGTTGTGTTCGGGTTCATACCGGAAAACACGTTCGTCCCTTAGTTTGCATCGAGAGAGAGAAAAAAAACCCCTCCAGCCGGTGCTTTTATTTGTCCCGTGTCGAGGTTTCTGTTTGCTTTTCCCCCGGGCATACGGTGTAGTAAGACAGTAACGCTTTTATTGCGAAAGTTTCCCGCTGGCGTGCCCAAAGGTCAGCAAACGGGATGTGAAACGTTACGTGGTTGCAGTTTCCACGCCTTCGAGTGGCGTGCCACCGTACATTCCACCCTGGTGTGCCATTTTGTGCGCCAGGAACGGGCTAACTTTAACACACTTTCGTATCGCTCGAGGGTCAGCTGTGTCAATAATGGTCGGGACGGTGGCCCTCGATGAGTGTGAGTGTCGACGTTTGACTTTTTTCCTGTTTGGAAACGCACTTTAGACGATTGAATTGTGGGGCTGTGTGTGTGTATGTGTGATGTGCCCCGGAAAGAATTCTCTTACCCAGTTCTCGTACAACTACAAGCCGTTCAGTTGTTGATTCCAGCTATAATTAATTTTAAACCTTTCAAAGCCATATAATCTTGTCAAGATGATGAAAATATTGTTTAATATTGAGAAGTCAACATTAAACAATGTCATACTACCGATCTTCAATGTACAGATATTAGCTACAATGCATTTGTCAATTCCATCCGTCACCCGCCATTAACAGAAGTTTTTTTTTCCCAAACACTATACTCATACTCAGGGTCAAATGTTTACCAAGAACATTCCACAGCGAATTCTACAGAGAATGGTTGCTGATTCTTGCTATTCATCGCCAAACCATGCAAAACCTTTGTTTAGCTACATATGTGCCGCCTAGCTTTCCAAGAATTGCGTCTCGATGGCAACGATACCAATATGTTTGTGTGTATGTGTGTGTATATGTACATTCCCATTTCCAGGGAAACGCTCTGCTGTAGGAAATGAGTTGGAAAAGCATTCAATCCTCGTGCCGTTTGCCTACGGTTGAGATTTGAACATACCGCCTCCTCCTTCTTCTCCTTCATCCGACAACCAACCCCTCCCCCCCATTCCCTTCAACCCCTTTTCCCTCACCAGCTCCTCGGACAAAGGAATGCTTTGTTCGATAATGTTATAGCGAGACAAGTGGGCGATTGCGTTCGGTTTGGCTTGCATTTGCATTTGCGAAAGGATGCACACGCTGTCATCCGCATCGGCAGTGCAGCAGACTCGTTGCTGCATACGTATTGCAACAATAAAAACGGCAGAACAAAAGCGCCAAAGCGGTTTTGTGTGCGTTGGCAGGTTACTTATTTTTTGCCGTAAAACGTTAGAGAAAGGAAGGAAAAAAGCATGTTATTCCATAAAATGTATAATAAATTTAATACAATTGTACGGTATCCTTCCACTTTGTGCTATTATTCTGATATGCATGACATAGGACAGAAGTTGAAAAAAAAAAATTACACATCATGTCTAACATACGTCAACCGAATTTCGCAAACAATCGTTAGGATCTGTCACTAGCTACCAGAAACCAACTTTTTGTTTCCTTGCTACCCACACAATTCCCAGAAACAAATGCATTTAGCCAGTGTACAATGTACTACACAATGGGATATTTACGTGGAAGCTATTTCATATTTAGCTCGCATAATGAATAGGCTGCATCGTGGAAAGTGTAATTCCAGTTCATTAGTAAAATTAGAAGCTCTATTCGCTAAATAGGGCTGCATTGAAAACAAAATTTAATTACGCGCGTGGGCACGTTCGATCGAAGTTCCACAATAAATTAAGCAGATTGTGCATTCGCCAGCTCGTAATGTGTCTCGTGAGCCTTTTTGCATAATTACTGTGCTTATTGTTTGTGTTTGGCATAATCGTATCCGTTGCCGTTTTGCTTTGAATGCTCCTAAAGTTATGCAATTTAGTGGCAAAAGTTCTATCGTGTGTCTATGATCACATACTTTTCGGCGTACCGATTTCGAGCATCAATTACAAGCTAAAGAACGCAGCCAAAGCGCTCCCTTGACTGATTTCAATCCTTTGGTTTCCATTTTTTTTTTGTCGTACGTTCATCTTCATCCCTCGACAACACTAATTCCTAGCGTCACATGCTGTCAATCACGCATAGGCCCTGCCGTACGAACCGTGCCAGTACGAACAAAAGGGTTATTATGTTACACTTATTAGCTGACTAATAACGGTTCAACACGTCGATGTTAGTCTTGCACGACCGTCCACCCACGGGCGCTGTTACAGCGCAACGGTACGTATTGTTTGAGATAACCCAAACACAAGACCACTATCATCCCGAGCTGTGGCTTTGCTGTTGGCAGCAACAGGGCCTCCACCGTGTACTGAGACATGAACGATGAGCATGTTCGGCCGGCTGGCAAATGGGTGATACGGAGTAGTTCCGTAAAGGCTGCCCAACTAGCGTGCCTCTGTACATTCTAGCCGTACCCTGGCTTTAATACAGGCAGGCCACCTAACAATGGCGCTGTAACCTAAACCTTTCAACTGCTACAAAAAAAAAACGTTTCACGAGGGAATCTGTTGCTTCCCGGTCGGTGGCTAGCAGAAAAGCAAAATGCAATTTATTAATTCTTAAGTGGTTTCTCTTTCTCGTTTCGTGGGCGTACGGTGGCGTCTTTGTAAGCAATAGAGAAAGGCACATGTTACAGTTCTTGTGTGGCTGATTCCTTCTTTTCTCTCTCCCCCATATATTTGTTTACTTCGCAACACCTATACTACCGTACAACGAAGGACATTCAAGGTGCTACAAGTGCGGTCCTAGCAAGAGGCTCTTTCCCTTAACGTCAACCGCCGCCCCCGTCCCAACCGGCATGGAGAGGAAATAATTCGCAAACTTTCAACTAAACATTGCACACAATGCACCAGCAACTGATCCCAGGTTCGCTGTTAAAACAGGAAGGAAAAACTTTGGGCGAAAGTGTAAACTCTACACCAGCCACTCGACATGTTGGCGGCCGTTGGTTAAAGGCGTAACCAGCAGCACAACCACAGCACAAGAACCCTACGCTGACAGGCTGGCGAGAGCATTACAAAACCACAACTGCACAACTTCTCGCAGCAACGAGGAAGTTAATTTGTTTCGGAAAAGCTACCTGAAAGTTACCTGGCGGCAACAAATTACCCACAACTTGCACAATAACTTACGCTGCTACGTTTGATCCGGTGGAAAGGAAAATAACAAACACATTAGCGCTTTTTCGTGGCATGCAGCAGGTAATCGCTTTAAAGGTACGGTGGTGGAATGGTGTTTCTTTGCCTGATTTTATGTACATGTGCCCGCATAATGAAGGTGATTAATGTTTCAATTGTAAAAGTTGGATTTTTTTTTCGATAAACTTAGAAATTATACCAAATACGAGAAGAAATTACATTGTATTTTAAGACGTAGTGTGTAGCATTGTTTTTTTTTCTATATGCCTTTGAAAGTTTACAAGAGACAATGAGATCCAGTAATGATTTCGACCAAAATCCGTTGCCTGTTAAAAGATGTTTTTTAAAAACAAGATCAAACCAAATGGTTTATAAGAATCAATATACAAAATGATAGGAGGAAAAGGATAACAGATAAGATTTAATTATAATTCATGCCCAGTCTTAGATTTCTCCTGGAATGATCTTATGTTGTAGTGTTAACCTATCTGATCTTCATACAACAGAACTTGAACCTGTTGGAATTTGGGCTTCTGAAGAATTTGTCCCAAAAAAGGAGAATATGATGAGTTTCTTCTTAAACAAAATTATCTTCTACATCACCTTAAACGTAAGAAATGGCGTTGGGTTTAGATACTCGCTTACTTATCTGATGCTGCTACTTCTTCGTGGTCATGGCCTGATGCAAGAATTCTCCAAATCTGTACCTGAAAAATCTGTCCGCCTGTAGACGACCTAAAAAGACTTTACAGCCTGGACAGGAGCCTGGCGAGTACGCTGTACGATAATTAGTTCGTCGAAAAAATGGGGCCAAAAATCCTGTTTAGGATCTTCTATTCCCATGCGCCTAAGAAAGATTTATCTGCCATGGACAGATGCGTATGTAACTATAGAACAAGACATTTTCAACAGTCTCTGCTATGATCGTCGGGTCAGATGTTTTGAACGGAAAAGTAGTGAACTTAAGCTGTAAAGGGGTTTTTTAACTTTTCTGTACAAATCTTACAAACTTTGATATTTAACAAACTAACCGTGATACATTCGCCAAAGCGAAGAACCATGGAAAATGAGCATAAGTCTGTATAGAATTGTTTTAAATTAATATAAATAAACGTAATAACAAAATTCTTCTAGAAAGCATATTGTGCAAAAAACACAAGTGATCAAAACATGTTGTTTTTTTCGTCACACACTGTTGCATACGGCAAACAGCTTTATATGTTAACTACTAGCGCCATCTGTGTGCTAATGTAGCAACCATCGCTGGGAAGCTTTCTATGCTTCATGCATAGACGCGCAACATAAATTCCAGTGATTCAACAGGTCGCATAGACAACCGCGTTTGCAAAACATCGTTATGCTGTCTCTTTCCTTCGGCTAGGCTCGTTTCCGAAATCATGTTTAGCTTGGCGAACGCAGTGCTGCTGCTTCTTTCTCTTTCTCTTTCTTACTCCATCACACATCCCTTCCACTGTCCAAAGCTTCCCTTCTCGTTCGTTCTGCAACGATGGAATCAAAACCGGTTCCGGCACGAGCCGTACGACCGCCGTCAGCACCGCACCACACTTGACGCAACAGCGTGTCTCTCCCAACCCTCTCCCACACACACACACACACACGCGTAGTAAGCGCACCGTGAAACACGTAGCAAGCGGTGAAACATCCGAAGAAATAATGCCCAAACAGATGAGATTTGATCGTCGTTCGCGTCGGTTGTGTTACGGCCGGTTTTACGCAGTTCGAAGCAGCATAACCACGCTATTCTGCCAGGCCGCCGTGTGCGTTTGCGGCCGCTTGTTGCGATCGTGTCGTTGATCGGTGATTCACGTGCATCCGTGTGTGTGTGTGTCTGTGGCTGTGGAGAAGGAGTGTGAAGTGCGCGGGTGTTTGTGTGCGCGTTTGAGAAGGAAAAAAAGGTGTCCTTTGAAAACTGAAAACGGTTTTTCGCAAATGTAATTTGCGGCCATAATTTTCTGCCCGAATGCACCACGTGCAGGCCGTGAATTTTACCCCCTAATTGAGGTGTTGTGGTGCGTGGTTTTTTTTTTTAATTTTTGCTTTTTGCTGCTGCTGTATCCTCTCACCCCAAAGCCGCCCATACTTGCCGAAAGAAAGAGAAAACGAAAGAAAGCGTTAGAACGGAGCGAAAGCCGACACGACCACAGCTAACCGCACGATCGGTGCGTTGCGTGCGGCATCATCGTCAGACAATCCCACCCTTCAGACGGTAAAGGTAAGCACAGCTTCCCCACTTGGGGGCGCAAAAGGAACTAAAGGAGCGCGAAAATGGTTATGGTTCGCTTGTGGCTCATGAGCACAGTATCAAACGTCTCCCGGTGGAGATTAACGCAAGCAGCTTAGCGGATTGCGAACGAACGAGCAGCTTTTCGGCGGCGTAACAGTGTGTACGCTAAAATGGCATACACTAGGTGAAAATAGGCAAAAACCCCTGCCATAAAAGTGTGGTTTTCCGTTAAAACAGCTTCCCCGTGTACGTGCTTCTGAGCGTGATTTACTTCGCTTCTAGCGCGTGTGTGAGTGCCGGGGTGTCGGAACAAGGTACTAACTCAAAGTGAGAAATTGGCCATTAAATCATCGCTTCTCTACCACGGGAACACCCTTTTCCATCCCCCAAAAAAAGGTCCCCGTTTAAGGTCACAGAAAGCTCTCTAAAAGACCTTTATAGTGCCGTATTTTTTTGTTTTCTTGCAAGAAAAGAGTCCCACATCTCAATCCCCCATCGGAAAAAGCCACCTTGATGGGAGTGCTTGGCCGGATGTGTGCGCGCGTGCGTGTTTGTGTGTGTGTGTGTGTGTGCGTATATTCACTTTCCACCGGGTATCTCAATTTCACTTCACCGACAGCGACAAGCCATTTCGAACCATTTCCACTCTCCCTGCCCCCCCCCCCACCCCTCACTTCCCCTTCTACTGCCACCCTCGTGTGTTGTTTTTCCCAGCTTACAGGTGCGTTTCACTTGCTGACCATTAGGCGATCCGTTTTCTCATCTTCCGTTTTCTCTTATCAAAACGATCACAAACCAGTTTAGCACCTTTTTTCTTCTCCTCCCTACCACCCTGTGGGGGACTTATAACAGCAAAAAAGAAGAAGAAGAAGCAGAAGAAGAAGCTACAATAACAAAAAAAAGCATTTTCCCTCGGCACGCTTGATAAGGCCAAGCGATCGTCGCTTTGATCGGTGAAGTCACTCCATTTTCACCACCACTTAAACAGGGCAAACGATTGCTTATATGAGCATACTGGAATTTGTAATTTTGGGGTGGGGCCCTTTTCCAAGCCACACAGCTCACATAAAATGAGATGAAGAAATGGTGACTAATTGTGTCCCTTATTTCCAAGAGCAAATCCATGCGATTACCTTTCGCTACCCAAAGGGATCTTATCTAATATCATTCAAAATTTTAAAAAATTCCACCCCCACTTCTCCCACTAATTAGTGTACATTTTTCTACTGGCGAACCAGCTCCACACGAGCGAGCAAATTAAAAAATAACTAACGACGGAAAGGGCAATTTTGCGCGGCAGTATAGTGAACATGAAGGTGTGCTCATGTAATACGTCGGACGTCTGTTGTTGTCGTGTTGAACACTGTAGTTACGCGCCTACTTTAAATTTCCTTTTTTGTTTTGTGTGTGCGATGTACCTTCATGCATGAGCATGAGGCCGCAGTGAATGGGAGTGTTTTGCCTTATTGATTTGATAATTGATCATTCGCAGCATAAGGCGCTTAACCCGACCCACCCGACCGATGTACCGAAGGAAAAGGGCGCAGACGGTCATCCGTGCGGGCCACAAAACATCGATTTTTAAAAACGAAACAAGACTTTTACTGGGCTTGATTAACTCGGCGTTGGGGTATCATCTTCGTCTAAATAATGCGCACAAAGTGCAATCCACAGATAAGTGTGCTCGATCAAACGCACGCGCATAAACTGCCGCTTCGTGGAGACACTTGTCGCGCTTAGACGGCGGTGGCGGTGTTTCATCGCTTCCATCACGCCGCCTATATACGCCGGATGTGAGTCAGACCCTGCGACACAACCGCCGGCCGGCCATCTAAAGCCGTAATAATAAAGAAAGGAAGAAAAAAAAAAAACAAAGCCACAAATCAACGCCGGAAGCGGTCAATGGGATTTTGTTGCCGCGTTGCCGTTGTCCAACTGTCAACGGTCAACTCTTGGCCACAAAACTCGCGTCACCAGCGCATCAAATAATAAACAAAAAACCACCAGGCAAACGGTAGAAATTGAATAAAATTATTCAAGACACTGCGTCACAACAATGTGCCGATGTGTGACAAATTCTTCTTGTTGTCTCCTTTTTTTCCCTCGTTTCATTCCTTTTTTTTTCTATTTATCTTTCCCCATTCCAGTGCTAAATCAAACCGTGGCACGGTGTTTATTTTAAATTCTTCCCATTACGCCAGACATTCTGCTGGTTGCCGTGCTGGTACGTAGCCAGTTCGAGT
>STHB01008230.1:0-14799 GCA_018908115.1 Anopheles rivulorum | reverse complement strand
AGACAATGGTTTGAAGTGGAAAGCAAAACAAAAGATCAGCCACGACCCCACAGCGCATAAGCGTGTCGGAAAATGAGTGGAAACCGGTCTGACAGAAGAGAATGGAGATGGAAACAATACTCAAAGTGTACTTATGAAACAGCAGAACGAAACGGTACACACCGACCACCGACCGTACACAAGAAGCGAGAATGTGTAAGAAGTTGAAAGCAGAACAAGGAAAGAACAAGCGAAAAGACAACAGCAGAAAAAACAAAACACAATCGTTCAAATACAGTGAAATTTTCGTTTTGTGCTTTACTGGAGCTTGCTGATTTTTTATCTGTCCTGTCGCGACAGAAACCACCGAGGGGGAAAAATCTTTTCCGTTGGGGTGTTTTTTTAATTTTATCATTTATTTGCATCGGTTTACTCTTTTTTCCATAGCTCTTAAAAATTGTGCCTTAATTTTTCCCGTCCCTGGAATCTCTCTTTCTTGCGCTTACATAAACACGCCAAAAATGAAGGGAAGGAAAACGGCGCTCATGGTGGTAGCTTCACATACACACTGTCAAGTAATGGCGGTGCTCGACTCGAATAATCCTTCACGACAAATAGGCAATAACAAGCCATCACAATAACGCCAACCGTAAACAACCACCCTCACAATGCAACGAGGGTTTGGATAGGGGGGGATTACGCTAATAAACCTTTTAAGCCGGTTTTCATTAATTATCTGTTGCTAATCTAGATTTTCTTTTTAAGAGTTGTAGAATGTTTGTTGTTGCTGTGGTTGTTGGAAACCATTGTCTTTAAAGGAAAATTTCCATTTGTTTTAGTAGATCGGTCAACGGCGGAAATTGTTTTACAACACAAAATTATTAGCATCTTCAGGAGATCAGGTGAATAATAACCCATTGCGCGAAGCATAGGATTGGAATGATGTTTAAACTGTGAATATGTTTTAAATTATCGAAAAACAACTGGAAAACGTAAATTTATAAAGAGAAGTGAAAAAAGAAGGAAAAATAAATAGTGCTAAAGTGTGGTGATTTGCATACAAGTGCAAGCTTCGTGTCAAGAAAAGCGATCGGGGAGTGCCACATTTTCCACTTACTGTGTGTGTTCCTGTGCATTAGTGAGTGAGGTTGTATGTGCATGTGTGTGTGTTCGTTTCCATAGAAAAAGTGTGCAAAAGTGAGATCTGGGAATAGGCGATCTGTTAATAATTAATGTGCGTGCACGCTGGTAGCAGATTATAGCAGTGCTTTCGAAGAGAAAATCCAATCCAGTTAACGATGTGGCTGTTTGGATTTTTATTGATCGTCATCGTCTGCGCTGCCAAGTGTACGGAGGCGGACATTTCGGTGGAAGCAGCATTTCAAGGTAAGCGAAACTCGTGTTTACTTTGATTTTGTGCCCGTTCGCCAAATGTTGACAGGTTTATTAATACGATTAATACAATTATCGTTGACTTTTGGGCAGAAAATATGTGCGTATTTCTTAGGACAACGAATAGATCTACCAACATAATGTTGGCATTCTGGTGGCAAGAAGGATTGAGGTTTTTGCTTGTTAGATACAGAAGATGATAGCGGCACTGTGAAATTTTGAAACAATGATTTTCCCAAAAGCAGGTCCAGTACTTCCGTTGTATTTACATAACAACTTGAATTACCTTTCTCTGGAAAACGAATCTTGCGTAAAAGGGGAATAATTTGGATGAGATTTGAAAAATATCCCGATTGTAGTCACTATGGAATTGCCCTGTGTTGAAATATGAATCATTTCGGCCATATCGAAATATAGATGCTCTATTTTACAGATTTATTGTAACTTTGCTATAGAATGACTCTTTAATTGGCTTTTCAAATGTTGTTGTCAAATGAGCATAATCTGTTAGCTAACAATAGACTCGTAAGTATCAGCTACCGTAACACTGTTTTCTTGATTTTTGATATATTTTATAACTTAATCGATGTACTTTCTCGAAATTAAAGGTTTCAAAATTGATGACATCGGTTAATATACTTCCTGGTTGTTCAATGTTTTCTTTGGAGGAAAGGCAATAAAAATTAGGTTCCATATTTTAATCAAACTGTGTGTGCACCATAATCCTCGACCCCATAAATAATGTTAAGAAAAGTGTGCCACTGTATGGTCGGTATCGTCGATATCGTACACCATCCCTATATTATGGCGACCATACTGTACGCTTCGTTCCCTGCTGGCCGCTGCATCAGACATACTGAAATCCCATGTCGACACGAGCGTTGCAGCTCTACGGCATGCTGCAATAACAAACACAGCCACCACGATCCCTTTGGCACATACCAAACGCCACAGTGGAACGACTGCACTTTTGCGCTGGCTTTCTGCAATCGTTTGGTCGAAGAAAATCGTTTCACTCACCCAGGGGTGAGTCGAAGGTTTCTTCGGCGTCACGCTAGAAAGGCCCTTTCGGTGTGCGTTTGCATGGTTGGCAAGATGTTGGGACTGGTTTGTCTCCTGGTCGGTCTGGCAGCTGTTGGGTGCTGACTCGGTGCCAAGAACTATATTGAATATTAATCGAGGGCCAATATTTATGAGAATACGCCAGTGAGTGCTTTGCTGTACGGGTTTTTGCTGTACGGGCGATGATTTTAATTTCATTTTGATAGGCACACGGCTGTTCGGCACGGGCAGTTGGCTATTGTTTTCCGATGGAATGTTGCGGCATGGATTTGGGAACGAATCTGTATTTATTTTATTTCCAGCATCATCGGGCTGGCCTATGGCCAACGTTGACCGATTCACCTGTATCCGGTTCGTGTGTGTCCGCACCGCACCGAATGGCACCGATTGGCCGTCAGAAAACTTTATGCCGTAAATTTGATTACCTTGAGCCTATTTCAATCAAGTAGAATGGTGAAAGATGGCGATGGGTAGAAGGTGGAACGGAGACAGACGATAAAACATGGACCATTTCCAATGTTGGTGTGTATGTGGCGCTTGGATTTCGTACTACAAAAGTACAAGTCATTTAATTCAATTAGGTGGTTCACATCAGGATATTGTATTCCGTTTCCTAATACTTTATATGGTATCTTGTTGCTATTTTATAGGGATTATGGAAGTAAATCCGCACAGTACAGTCACATTTTGCTTGTACAGTTGTTTGCTTTGTATCAAACGGTGCGCAAAGATTCGCTTGGACAAGTGAGTGAATCAATAAACACCGGAGGTATTTCGTAAGTAGTGTGATTAATTCTGGTGTTTCCAATTTATACAGCTAATTAAACACAAGGAAATTAACGATGAATGAAAATTTTCCAACGAAAATAAATAAAATAATCTATCAGCACAGTACAAAATGGAGATGATGAATAAGACTACAAGCATAAGCGTTAAATAAAAAGTACTTCGTGAAAAAACAAAACTCGTGTTGGGGGAAAAGTGAGAAAATTGAACACGGCAATCAAACAGCCGACGAAAAGCTGAATAAAAGAAAAGCCGAGTTGAATAATTAATGCTAGCGTGTACGCGCGTTTCGTGACCGCTTCCGTGTGTTGAAGTTATTTTTGGGTTGGTCAAGCGTTTTACTGGTAGTTTTTTATGATTGCTGTGGTTTCCAATTTGGGGGAATTAACTTACTTTATGAAAATGGAACCTTCCAATCAGGCTCAGTACATGGAAATGTATCCAGAGATAGAGCAAAGGTTTCGTAATAGTTAGAATGAAAAGAGATTATGAAAACTAAAACCAACAACTGAAGTTCTAGTTTGTTTTGTGTGCTGTAATCCTCTTAAGATGTATTTTCTTTTTAATCGAACAATTTGTATTATTCTAGAAACTAGAGAAATGGGAAACAATATATTCGAAACTAGTGTTGCATTGGAAGTAAATACTTTAAATCGATTCAAACATTTGTACGTTTTCTTGTGTTTCTGAAATTAGAGCAAGACTTTAGTTCTTTCGAAACGGTAAGTATTTGCCATTATTACTCAAATTTCACATCCGAAGCGGACAACCATACTGTTACAAGAAACTTCAATGACATCAGTAAGCGCTGAGCTGTGTTCCAACTAAGTATCTTTAATTGTGGTACGAGAACAGGTAGTTCAGATGGTTTTGTTGGTAGAACATAACGCAAAATAACAACCTAACACGGAACACTCATATAGGTCACATTACGCTGTGAACGCAGAAAGTCAGGAAAAAAATGCGCAGCAATATGATACTTGTTGACCAGTTACCCTAAGCTTTTTACCAATTGACCTGTGTTCAGTGTAGGAAAAAAATATTTTGCTGTGTGCACAGAATCCAAACTGTTTTCTTGATGGTCTTTCGAGTGAAACGAATTTCGAAGCAATGTCGGCTGCACTGAAATTTAAGATTCCCGCCTTTAATTCTTTTTTTAAAATAATTGATTGCAACTCAAACTTAGCTTTGTTAGACGATTATTTATATTTAATCCTTTGATTGCCACTGAATGTTGTTATTTTTTTCATCCTCGCATCCGCACTGGTTGAGCTTTAATGTTCTAAATAAAATGAAAAGCACATTTCATCATTTTTGCATACCATTTCAATTCTTCGAATTGTTACAATTTACACAAAGGTTGTTGTTGTTTCTGCTTGCTACGTTTCTGAATGGTTTGCCCAAAAACACGAAACTTGTTTGTGTACTTGTGGTACGGTTTTGTGTGTGCAAGTTTTTATTAGCTTCATCATCCGCAAATGGAACAAAACGAAGTATAACAAAAGCAACAATGTGTATACAATAACCAACCACGAAGGGCACACGGGAAAAGCGTTATTTTCCACCCATTAAGGAATGACGAATGGTTCGGTTGAAGAAAGTATAGGAATTATAAAAGTTAAACCATACCGTTGGTGGTGGTTTCCGTTTTTCGCCTTCCTGGAAAATGTGGGCCCACAGCAACAACAACAACAACAAAAAGTATGGTGAGTCGAGCGAAACGCCACACACAAACACTTTTTTTTTCGCAGGCGTTATTGGCAATCAACGCGCCCGAGGAAAAATGCGCCATATATTAAAGGGAGTGAAAATTAATCCTAAATTGGATAATTTGCTACAAAATTGGATTGTGGATTGGAATTATGGTACGGGCGAGTTTTGAGTGAGCGTGTTTTTTGTTTGAACATTGGAAAAATGGCCAATGCAAGGTGTGAAAGGGATTAACTGCAACAAGAAAAAGCAATTTAAATTTTAATACCATTATTTTGTGCATATCACGATTGGAAAAGTTTTCGTTTGAGTTTGTGTTGCTATTTGAAATTAATATTGTTTAAACCACAGTAGTAAATCGGTGGTGTTTGCTGAGGATTGATAATTTAAATTATAATAATACTACATTGCCACATCATTTGCTGATTGCCACGATTGTATATTTGTGGTTTCAATGTTAAGTATAGCAAAACTAATTATTTGTGGGTTATAACATGGGCATATTTTGCAATTATATAAGATGCTAGATTAAGTGCTATCATATAGTTATTTGCTGGTATTGAGAGAAAAATGGAAGGGAAATGAAGCTTAAATATTGAACAAAGTGGCAAGTGAAGAGGCTTGAAAAGTTTCATCCCTTCTATTACTTTAAACGCATCGCCATCTTTCCTGGAACGTGTAGCATGATGCAATGGCAACAATCTTTACATAAACGCACGGTATAGATGTAATATGTAATTGGTGACAAGAGGCGCAGTAATTGTTTCTAGCTATTGAGCATCTTCACAACCACTACCGGAACGCAAGCAATTCACACACTCAACGAACTCGCTGACGAAGCAAACAATCGTCGGCTCTTACGAAACGCCACCTTTTACACTTCTTGCCATGCTAGTAGTGGGAAAAGCATGCCTACCTTTCACTGTCGATACACATCATTGTCCTCCCGTGATCATTCTGCCCGCCGGCCTGAAGTATGAGCATCCTGTTTCGGTACGTGACAGTATTCATTATTGAAATTTACACATGTTTCACCGCACCAGCCGTTGCTTGCCCGGTGATTGCTGGTTCGGTTGCTGTGCTCAATCGGGCACCGAAACTTCCGATAGTGATTGTGTCTGTGCTGCCGCTGCCGATTCGATGTTGCCCCACACCACAAGGTTAGCGATGGTCGCTGTGGTTTTGCATAGCTTCTCTCAGCTTCATGGAGTTTACCCGAAAACTGCGCACTACGCTCTCACCACGAAAGATAATTGGTGCTACCACCGGAACCGGGTCAGCACCGGCTGGTGATGGGACGGATGGGATGCTGGTTACGGGGAAGCTTTCACCTGCAACAAAAGCCACTCGACTACAGCAGTTGCTGTTGTGTGCGTATTGAAGAGGCAAGCAATATGTTGCGGTTTATTGGCGTTTAGCGTAGCGCTGCTGTTCGCTCTCTGTGCTGCGCTGTGATCTTTGAAGTAGAATTGATATTTTCTTTAACGTTTGTACATACACATTCACGCACACACTTTCACACACACACACACATACAGCGCATATGCACGCATACGTACAGCTTCGTAGCAGCAGCCGAGTTTCGTCCTCTTGATGACCTCGGCAGTTAGGCGTTGCGTCTAATTAATTTAATCCCTCATCCTCATGCATAAATTATGCGATGACGAAGTAAATCAATTATTCTTCGTAATTATCTTTTGCAAAACGTGCGCTACATCCAGCAGTGACGGAGTGCTTCAGCCGGGATATCTTTCACTCCGGGCACTGCTAATGGTTCCGACGGCACACTGCCATCAAACGCCTCCGTTCTATGCGTAGGGAGTATGCTGCCATTTTGGACTGTTTTTTCTTTTGCTAGGGGACACAAAATGGATTGGTTGCAGGAACTTGAAAGCAGGCTGGACAAGTAACGGTGGCATAAATTAAAGGTCGAGCAGCACAGTATTATTGCTTTGCGTTTTGAAGGTAGGTTGGGAGGTGTTTCATCAAAATTCTCGGTAACATAAAGTAAAGTATTGCTAGAGTCATATTGACTGTTGAAACGAATAAATCTCTTCTGCAAGGGAAACAGAACTGGCTGTTTGATTTGAAGGAAAGTTATATTACAATTGTGTTTGAAAGCTTCTTCACTATTTTCCAATGACTAGAGAAACGGTCGATTTTTCGCACTCGCCCCTAGCACAGCAGCTTCGAGCGTAATTGAAATTCTTAAGCGACATGACAAAAATTTCTTGCGTATTCATCAGCACTTCGTTGTTGCGAAGGAAAAGTTTTTCGCGAAAGAAAAGAAAAAAAAATACCCAAACCGTAGAAAAGTGATGCCAGAAGCGATTACTTAAACGCGCTTCGCATGATGCGGGAGTGTTTGATAAATGCCGAAGCATTGCAGAAACTCCGGGGAGCGAACGATGCACAGCGATGAAAACGGAAAAGGTCTCGTCGGAAACATGCGACGTCTAGTGAGCTGTATGCGATGGTTCGAGATCTTTCACCGTTTCACGAAATGGAGATTTTGTGGGAATAATGCGGGAGCAGTTGTGGAGCTGCAAAAATGAATGAAAAAACTAATTATCCATGTTTGGATAGTACCGTCACCATCGCATTACACCTCGCGTCCACCTCCCCCATTAAACCTGGCCCAACTGCCGGAAAACGGGACACGCAAATTGGGAGCACGTAATTTGTGTCTTGTGTGCTCACTGCGTAGCTGTGTATGTAACAATAAAATCCCGCGGAAAAAAAAACATGGTACGTTGGTCGTGGGTGAGCAGCCACCGACGCTGCTCTGGTTGGCAGATTATGTGAGGGCCTACGGATGAATGAAATGCTGCTGTTTGTTGAGTAATCGTTTCAATTTTTGACGTATTTGATGTGGATGCAAGAATGGAACCACCGAGAAGTTTGGTAGCTGGCGTGATCGTCTTCACGTGTTTTATCTTCATGCTTGATATCATGCCGCTCGGTAAAGATTATGTGGGCGTACGAACGCACGCTGCTGTACGCTGCTGTACGATGAAAGCGTGGTACAGCAAACGAGTGTGAAGGACTCGAAGGTTGGCAAGTTTTTCATGGTGAGGAAGTTGCTAATCTTTTTTCCTGGCGCTTAGCTAAAAGATCTTTTCCTGGAACTGTTTTTCGTTCATGCCGGCGGGTTAGAAATGTTTGGCTTTCTCGGAACACACTCGCGCACGTGTGCGTTAAGTGTAAGTGTGTTTAAAATATTATGTTTCGTGTGGTTTGATTCATACATAGATTTTGTGAAACATCAAGCATAAGAAGATGGAGAGGTTTTCTGGCAACGTTTGCAGTATTCCAGAATGGAGACGCTTGGTAATTGTTCTAAAAATATGATTCATACATCATGGAGACGCCTAGTCGTTTGTAGTTTTTCGAGTAGGAATGGTGGGACAATGTTATTTTTATTAATCATATTACAATATGCAAATTACTTAAAAATTCAGTTTGTAAATTATATTGCAATGCACACTTTCGCTTATCCGGGATTGTTCTACGAAATTTCCGATAGTCGTATTGTTACGAGCCCAAAATAAAGAATCCGGCACGTTTTGTCGTTGTGATGGAAGCCCTTTTCGAACCGAATCATTTTTTCATCTTAACAAATCCTTTAAAAATCGGCCGTTCAGTATTTTATGTTGATTGAAACAATCAACACAGACGATGGAAAACGGGCTCAATCCGATGGATATCTACCGATACAATGCGGAAACAAAACACTACAGTAACGCCTAGCTATTCGTATCATATTCTCTTTTGTTGTAGAGTGGTTGTTATTTGTCGGAAGATCGGTGCGTAGGAAAAATGTTTCCTCTGCGTTCCGATGAAAAGCTATCGAATTTAGTACGAAGCCCTACGGCGGTAAGGTTCGTTGTCGGAGAAACGATACCCCAAATTATTGTATGGTGTGGGGCCCAAGCGTGGGCCATTTTTCCATGCGAAATTCCGATCCGAAATTTTGCAACAAATGTATTGATAAAAAAAGCTATGATATTTGCTTTCGGTTTAAGCCTTCTTACTAGTACTATGTCAAACAAGTGTGTTTTGTATTGCACTAAAGTTAGTAAGGAACGCATTTTGGTTCTACTTTTAAAACATTTCGCAGAAAATATTTTGTTACGCATTATTCCCATTCGCTACACAACATTCTTGCTTGGTTTTACAAGTAAATCATTAGAAGGAGAGATAAAAGTGTGCACAAAATAGAAAGACAATCATTGTTCATCATTGTCAAAATGAACGGAACCGGAAACGACACCAGCGTCGGTTCTGCTAAGCAGGTACAAATGATACAGGTCCACCCGTAAAGCTGCTTCTCCTGTTTATCCTTTATCGTTTTGCCATTGTTGTAGGGCGAAGTTGCTGTATTGTTTTGCTTTGTTGCTCGATTGCTCCTACTCTACCAGCCCGAGGAAATACGTCACACTAGAGACTATAACCCGATTCCTAGAGCTCTTTTGTTAGAACCGACGAAATGCACACACATTGTCCATTGGGTAGGAAAAAATAACCGAAACAGGCACAGCACACCATTCACATCCATTTCGATCGTGCCAGGTTGGCACGCAGGATTTACGGGCGTATGGAAGGTGAATGTTACACCAAAACAAAATGAAGTTAATAGGATTTGGAAATTAGACACACCGACAAACATTGGCGCTTTCGACCAGACCAGCGCACCAGCACAAGAAGTCCAGAAGTTCGATTGGAATGGAAGCGAAAATTCAACATACCAGCTAGTTAGGGTTCGTATTGCGAGAGGTGTAACGCAGGAGACGAAATGACTCACCAGCCATGGAAAATTCCTACCGCAGACGCTTCGCCCCAGGCTCCAGTGGCTGTGGCTACGGCCTCTGAGACTATGCTACGCTGTACGTGCCTACTGTGCTGGCTGTGTGGTATGTTGATGGAGAAGGTTTTCGTTCACCTTTCGTACAGTGTCAGGTTTTGCCAGCCTGGGCCATGTTTCTAGGATTTCGGGTGGAATGAGCGCATAACAAAAAGTGTGAGAGAAACGCCTTGAATTACTGCATGGAAAGAAAGCGGGATCCGACGGAATACGTGGAATAATTTGTGCAGCGTTCAGACACAAATGGAGATAGGCTGGGGCGTTCGCTCGCCGGTTGCGACCTTCACTAAACTCGCCTCATTAGGAACGAGCTAGGTTGATTCCCGAGCACGGGCCTTACGGGTGAGGCAAAAGAGGATCAATGTCCGGGTAGATTTGGTGTGTATCTTAAATTTTATCGCAGGGCTTTTTGCCTGCTCATTGCGAGTGTTAGTAGCATTCGTTTTGTTTCGCTCGAGCAAAACTGTTTCTGACAGATCTCCATTCGGTTCGTTCGTGGAAGTTGAAACATGTGAGGAAAGTGTCCCTCTTTCAACCAGGCCGTGTGAAGATGGAAGCTGTCTTTTTCTGCTGCTTTTTTCTGTTTGTTTCACTCGTGTTGGGGATATTTTTTGCTTTGTGCTCATCATTCTCACTTTTGTCAGGCACAGAGCAAACTCCCTTGGCTGATGTGGCTAAACTTTCAAGGACAACCAACGCTGGAATGATTTTCCTTCGGCACAAGCAAGATAGAGATAGAGAAGCAATGACTCTTTTCGTTTATCAGATTATTTGTGTTTTTTTGTTGTTGTCCCCACCCGAATGCTGGAACATTATCTGCACCTGATAGCCGAGAAGGTGTGATAGATTTTTTTTCCTTCGCTTCCATAAAGCAAAAGAAAGAAACTGTAACAAACCAAAACAACAACAAAAAAGTGACGTACCAGTCCCAGCAGAATACGTCTGGGCCGGTACAGCCGAAAGACCGAGCAGCTTCTGGTAGTTATCGGCGTCATACCGCGTGGGTGAATGTGGACAATCGTGAAACCCTCCTGATGTACAGCTAATTTCCCTTTTGCTGGTTGTATACGCGTGTGGTCGTTTTTTTTTGACACCCAAACACACCCAGAGCCCGGGAGTTTTGTGTGGGGCCTTTTGTGGACAGTGTTTGCAATAGCTGTCCGTCCCCATTTCCGGTGACAGTGTGGTTCGGTTTGTGGTGGCCATGATTAATCATCTGCTGCCGGTTGTTTCGCCTACACTGGTTTAGGTGTTGCGAGCGGCTATCAACCCAGTTAGTTGTCCCTTTCAATGCCACTGACCAAGAAAAAGGTGCCATCTCATGTTTGGGGTTCGATTCGCCCACATTAAGGTTTGACTTGTTCACTGCTTCCATTCGGTGGTGGCGCTATCGTCAGTGACATTATCAGCACTGCGGTGCAGTGGGGCCGAAACATTAAGCAGCTTCCGGTGAAGATGAACCAACCCAGAAAACGGAACGCTGTTGGTGTTTGAGTGTGAGCGTGAAGAAAATATTGAGTGTTTGATGGTTTCCCCGTGAGAAGCTGAAAGTGACGATAAGGTTCAGGTTGATCCCTTTCAGCATAATGTCTCCGGTGAGTGTTATTTGCATAATTGGATGCAGTGCTGAGGCGACTGGCATCGCCTGCCAGCGCCTGCCGATTGCAGAATGTATTGTGTGCCTTTTCGGAATCGGCCTGTGCGTTTGGGGGCCACAGCCTGCCTGCTGAATTATGCATAATTCGGAAATGATTTCCCTACGCGCCGTTCGCAGTGCCACCCCGGTACGGGATGACACTCTTGTTCGAAGTGAAATTTAACGCACTAATGCTGTTAAGAGCATATTACAAGGGCAGAGCGTGCGATGCGAACGATGATGGAATGATAGGTGGAATGATTAACTCAATTTTTGTTTCAATATTTATGACATCGTTTTGTGCTGGTAAATTATGCCAATATTGAAATAGATCGCACACCATCACGGTATGATGTCGTTAAATGGCAATGAAAAATTACTCCTGATGGTGCAGGTGGAGTTCTAACATGAAAAACGATTGAAATGTTTCAATGGGTCTCTTTTTTAGTATTTTTTGTCATCACAGAACATCACAAGTAACAGCCATTATTTATTGCCTTTCCTTTGAAAAAATGAATGTGTGGGATATCGGGTTGGTTGCATTTCAAACATTACGCCATGCTTGGGTTTTACGCACGGACCACATGATTCGGGTGGGAAAAAACCGCTACTAAACCCGGCAGTAATTGTTTTCGTACGGAAAATGAAACTCCAATTTGCCCTTCTCTCACACACCAAAGAAAAAACATTTCCTCCGGAGCATCTTCTCACCATCGATACATTCCGTGTTCATTCATGTTTCGATTGGTTTGAGGTTTTGTGGTGCAACATTATTGAAGAGGATGGTCGGTTTTATTTCCTATCCGTCTGTTCCTTTTGTTTTGCTTTTACTTTTAAAAGCCGCTGCCGCTGCTGCTGCTCGATGATGTTTCATATGGAGCCAATCGAGCCAAAAGACTAGAAAATTGTTGGATGGGATGGTGGGAAATCGAAAAGCTAAAATAAAACCGAATAATGTGCACCGAATCCGGATCGATCCAATCTTGGTTTTACGTCAATATTTCTTACGCCTAGAAACGATCCTTGGAGCCAGAGCCAGATAGAAATGGCGAAACAAGAAACGAAGCCAGAAGGATAAAGCCTGCTTACGTAGTGGGCTGTGTGAGGCGGCATACCTAGGACCGCTTTCAAGCGGAAATGTTTGTTGGCTTTACTGCTACTACGCACACATCCACGGTGCTTCCTGTGCAAAATCGCACCCCTGACGTGAGCCACGAGGGTGGTAGAAACAAAGATTACAAAAAAAAGCAACAACAGTACAGGAAACGGTTTTCCGTACCCCATGACTTTGAAGTTGTGCACAGCATGACCGAACATGCCCTCCGGCATACCATCCCCACCCTGGCATCCTGGTCCCTCCCACACACGGTAAGCAATGGGAATGAAAATGGTGGAAAACATCCCCTAAAGAAGGAAAAGGCAAATTATAGGCTTTTTGGGGTGGGTTGGAGAAAATTTTGCGTCCCTTGCTACTTCCTTGCTGATTTTCTTTTTTCTTTGGGTTTTTTGTATCCGTTACAATTTGCAACGCGAACGCGATCGGCTCCCTAAGCCGGTGCTTTGACTTTGTTCAATACTTTTGTGATTGTTTGCATTATATCTCAATAATAAATTATGCAATTTTGGGTTGGAAAAGAAAGTAACGGGGAACCGGGGAAAGGGTGGGACGAGGGAAGGATTTTCCACCCACTAAGCTTTGCTGTTCTTTATATTGCCACCGTAATGCCGGTAGGAACGGCTTTTATCGAAATATTGTGGTTAGTGGAACCATTTACATCCTTTCCAAACACCGCTGAGCCTGATGATTGGCCGCTGTTTGCCACTGTGTTGCCGGTCAGTACACCGGTGGAATCTTTTCATTAACTCCCGCGGTGTTGTGGTTATTTTTACATCCCAATGAAGAAATGTTAATTTGCCTGGGGGTTTTAATCGGCAAAGATTCGAAAAAGGGTTTCGTACATTAAGATGTGGAACGTTAATGGCTCGAACGTCATAAGAAAAGGCACGCAGGTATGTTTGTATGACGGTGAATTGATTTGTTTCACTTTAATCGGTCAATGTAGATAAGTGAAGAAAGTAGCAAAATACATAGTATTTCAATAAAGTACAGAACATTACAATAAATCCTGAAATTGATTTTAACTTAATGAAAATGCTGGACAAGACTTTGGAAAACTTTATTTAATTATTCCAATTGAATGATTTATCCTATATTGCTCCAGCTACAGCATTCGTTTGCTTCGCTAAGCAAGCTATTTGCCTTGAACTGGAAGTTTAAGAAACCTCCTCCTAATAAACCTAGTCCGTAGTTCGGTCAATAATCTCGCACAAACTTTCGTGGAGCTCCAAATTCAGCTCTGTTTCAGCGCCAAGCGTGGTGATCGTTGCATTGATCACCGGGAGAGTAACGTTCCGCTAATACCCCATCAAGAAAATGAAATAAATGCGAACAGCGGCTTACCGAATAATCCTTTTATATCGAGCGAGTGAAGCTTTTTTTTTCGTTTTGGTACTGCTTTTTGTCTCGTTTTTTTGTGTTCTTGTCGAGCATTCTGTGTTGATGTTGATGTCTTTTTAGTATGCTTTTAAAATAAGCATCACGGTGGGAGGCGATATCGAAGAATTCGAAGTTCCCCGACGTCCAAAACAAAACCAGCGTTCCTTGGTGATAGAGCGGATTGCAGCTGCTTTCCTTCATTAAACAAATGAAAATTAATGAAGCTTTTCCAGGGAGGACAAACGCATTTTTGCTGTTGTTGTTTGCTGGTTCGAGCTTCGCTCGTTCGCTCGTTCGCTCGTTCGCTCGTTGGTTGGAACTGTGCAAAGTAAACTGGTTTCCATCCGACTCTGACCTACTATTACGGTCCATTTATGCGCTCTGCATTCATAGTATGATGACCTGCTTTAAGTTTTTTTTTTTTATTTGTTACGGTTTCATGCCATTTGTTTCCTTGCCCTGTCTCATGGTCGTGCTGCCTTTCGTCTTTGCTCACTCGCACAAGACATAGTCGCACGCGCTTGGGGAGAACCTGGTGGGCTCTAGCGTGACCCTTTTGCAACCCAGCGACCGAGAACAAACAAAAACATTGGTCTTTGATGTGTTTCCTGTTAGAAGGATGGCACTCAAAGGACAGTCGCAATGTTCTGTTGAAACAGCGGCTTCCTGGGTGGAGACCGAATGGGTGGCACATAGAAATCTGGCAGGCAGACTCCCGGCAAGGAATCATATAGTCAGACGCGACAGACAACATCATGCTGGTACGGACGAATCCTGGTTCTGTTTTTTGTCGCCTGCTTCGTCTATTCGCTGTATTTGCTCCGTTCTGCCATCAATGCTTTCGGTGGTTGTTATGCGTTTCCGTTGTTCGCT
>STHB01008181.1:0-14828 GCA_018908115.1 Anopheles rivulorum | reverse complement strand
CTCTCGCACAGTTGCTCGTCACGGTCGCTAAAAATAATTTCTCGACCATTCGGAATAAATGAGGTCACGCGAAAAAGTCCTCGTCCTCGGATTATTCGACCCACCACTGGGTGGCCGTATGGTCAGAACGTACGATGTTAGCAATGTATGATTGTTTCTCTTTTTGCAATGCCGTACCAACGAGAGGACGCACGACAACGTGGTAATTAAACGGTTTTATTCTTCTTCCATATGCCTTGACCGACCGGCAATAACAGGGCAGGAAAATTATGACAACGTGTCCAATTTTCACTCCGGTTCTTGCCTTGCTGGAAGTTTGGAAAGCAATCCAAAAATATTGCTCAATTTCATCAAGTAAAAGAAAAAAGAATTATTTCTTTCATCTTTCTCCTTGGCACCGATCCATGCACTTGGGTGTACAAGTGTACAAGTGTGTAAATAACAAAGTTTTCCTTCATCTTACCAGCTGCTGCAGTCCATTTCATTACATTCATCTTGAGTAATTGGTATATTGTACTTCTTGCTGTTTCTTTGACTTTGACTTTCTTGTCATCAGTGATGTAATGCGCATAATGAATCAAACATTCAGCTAGTTTATAAAATACTTTTACATTTACCTATCCTTTTGTTTACTAGTAATTTGCTTTTTCAAATATACTGACTCTCACCAATGGTTACTAAGTTGCTAGCAACATAACCTTCATTACCACGCTTTTCCAATATGGCTGCCACGATCTGTCAAAATTGTATCGATCGTACGTGGGACAAGCGAATAGCGCCGAACGATTATGCAACGAGGCTTTCTCGCGCATTAACATCCACACGGTTACAATGTACGGGAAAACATACCATACTTACCATTATTTTCCCTTGTAGTCAAAATAAACAACCCTTCACGACCGTCCATTAAGCGCACGGACGGTTGGTTCGGGATCGATTCCGTTCCGTTCACAGCCACAATCCAGAACGGAACACCAGACCAGAGATCAATCGCCTTGGCAAACCACAATTTCCAACAGCGGATCGGTAGCATTACACATCGTCGCTCCCAATACATGGAAAGCTGCTGGCACGGGTGAAAACCCTATCCTCCTCCCCCGAACGAATGCGTAAACAAACTTGACCGCACTTTCGGGCAGCACGAGTTGGCGCGCATTTTTTCCTGCGCGTGCGAACTTATTAGTTGCGTGTCGTTTCAGATTTTGCGCCGCACTGACAAGAAAAAAAACAACACAGAGCTCTATTTTTTGTTTCAAACATCACCCATTTTGCGTCTACTTTTACTTTCGGGAGTACATTTATCTTCTCCTGGGGGCCATACCGCCACTCCACACGGCATGCCGGAGATTGTGCGCCGAGATCGTCATTTACCGGACGTCACCAGCCAAAAGACGTACACAATCGCACACTCACTCACCCACACGACGGTGCGTCCTGCTGATCCTTGCCAGCTAAAGGGAAAACATCAACAGAAGGAAAGAGAAAGACGATCTCTATCCCCATCTCCTTTCTTGTGCTAGCTCACTGAAATTGATCGTTAGACCAGAGCGTCGAAGATTTTCCATTTGGAATCGACCAGCGTCACGTTCGGTCAGTTGCGTTCGGGAAAGCTACATTAGCGGATCGGAGCTTGCTTGCCTGCAATAGTGCGCGATCGTTTACGCACGCGGTATCCTTACTGTCTCCCTAGTGTTGCCTAGTGCCTATTACCAGCTCTATTTACTGAGCTTAGTATAGTTGATAAGTCCAATCGAAGCAGTTTGACTTTGCTGTGTGTGTTTGTGTCCAGCTTGCTTGCTTGCGCGAGGGAAAATCGTTAAATATGGCCGCCGCATATCAGTACCGTGGTTCGCCCGCGTTCATTCATTTCGCGCATCGAAATGAAAACTACGACGAGGCACAAATTGATTACCAAGTAAGCTTCTAAGTGGTTTTTCGTGTTTGTGTGTGTGTGTGTGTGTGTGGGAAAGTTGGAGGATAATTCAACTGTGTAACTACGGATACTGGTGTCAAGTGATTGTGATTTAGGATTTTTCCTTGAAAAATTCCGTACCAACCAGCTACTGAGACGCTACTGGTGCTTCGTTAGCCAAATGGTGAAGCATCGGACAAGATCGGAGATTAGTTAAAAACACTCATGCTTAGTAACTTGTCGATTGATCTGTTTGACCCTCAAGGTGAATGCTGACGCACGCCTTTCTTTAGTCTGCGTGTGTTCTAGCGAGTGATCGAAGTCGGATGATCGTAAATCAACTACTTTTACCTTAATGATATTTTCGAGCGTTTGTGGTATCGTTATGGTAGGAACCAACGAACCAAAAAGTCTACATCCCATCGCCCATTTCAACGAGCCCAATAAAAATATCGCCAGCACACACTCGTGCTCGTGCAATTTATCAAACATTCTAGAACGTTTTGCCATCATAATCTGCCTTTTTTTTATTTCTTCAAATCTCGATCGCCTCTACAAGTTTTACATGCACAAGCAAATGACGATAAATCACGGTGCCGATGTGAGTGACATAAGAAGAAAACCACCATGTTTCAACGATTTCTACAGTTTCGTGCGGTTGTTTGTATACCATGGTACCGTCCAACGCTCTCGCTCTTTTCTTTTTCACGTTCCTTTCCCGTTTCGGTTGCACCGTGTCGGTATGGTTTCACGTTCTAAAAATAAGGATCCCTACCAGTTGCCCTCCAGCATCGGGCCGTGCTCGCAGTGGCCGGTTGGCCAGTGGCCATCCGGTTCTGACGGAGAACATTTTTGCCAGATTTTTCCTTCACTTTATCGCTTGTTGTACTATGGCGTTTGCTTTTTCAACGCTCGCTCGACCCGGTTAACTGATGTAGTGCTGGAAAAAAGACTGTATATATATATATATATTTATATACCGAGGTGACCGTTTGGAGGGCAAAAGCGCCAATGAAGACGAGAACTTTGTAGAAATGGTTATGTAACCGTGGAAAGTATTCAAACGATGCAAGAGTAGAAAATTATTGCTGAATGTTTAACAAGAGTAATAAATCTGCTAATGAAAGTAGTTCAAAAGTGTTATAAGAAGAACAAAACATTAAGTTAGTACAACTTTTACTGATAACAAGATCATCAGTTTCAAATTATTAAAATTAAAGTATAAAGCACAGGAAACATAAGACGAATATTATGAACACCCATCACGAGGTATAAAACTTGTATTATGTGTTTTGCACTTGTATGACCTATAAATCAGAGCCGTAAAAAATATACTAAATTATTTTGATTGCCCTATAGCTCACATTTGTCCACCGTTGTCGTGCCTGACATTGACATAGATTTTTCTAGAAAAAAAAACCTCAAATCCTGCTCGAGGTCACATGCCCTGTTGCTAGCGGCTGCATGGATACGCGACATAAACTACACTCCTAAAAATACATTTCATTCACTTTCTTAAGGGCAAACCTTTAACGGCCACCTCCTCTCCCTAGCGCACGGACATTCAAGGATCTTTTATTCTTTTCTCTTTCTCTGGTGTTTTTAAACTCATTTTTTTATGAATGCGATCAAGCACGTTTGGTTCGTTTTGGCCGGTACGATCCAACTTGCTCGCCTTGATTCAATCGCCTTTTTGGTAGAGAATATTCTACCCACACACACACACCACGCAAGCGTTGTGTTGATCGCGTAATGTGTGTTTCTGTTTATTGTTGGCACGAGTGTGAAGGTAATGCCCAAAACGATCACGGTTTACTTTTCCCAACAGTTGTTTACTAAGCAGAACTTTCCCTTTTTTTTTCTCTCACGCAAAAACATCACCAACCGACCGAACGGGTGGTAGGTATTAACGGAGCGCAAAGAACATTTTCTGTTTTTGCCTTTCGGCATTCCTGTGTGAAATGAGCCGTTTTCACAGCAAGCACACCAACAGTCAGGTGAAGGCACACGAGCGTAACCGGCAAAGTCGAGTGAAATTCATTACAAAGCAAATTTTCCGTAGCGACGGTTTAATGAGGTGACCTAGAGGAATTTAAATGCGATTTTTTGTCTTATTCGATTTGCTATAATTTCTCAATGTAAAAGTTTGTTCAACTTTTGCATTATCTGTTACGAAAAACGCTTAAATAACACATTGGAAAATAGTACTTTAGATATTATTTTTCCTCGTCTACTCCTTTACTTTGTTTTCAAATAAAAGAAGAGTTTAAGAAATATTATTCTATTTACTCAAATATTATTTCTTTACAAACATATTATATTTTAAACACATGTATGCACACTCCTTATACCATACCATGAATGTTTTGTTTTTTGTTGTGTTTTGCTAAAACCTTTTGCGTGTGTTTTCTCTCTCTTCTTCTTCTCTTCTCTCGATTTTCCCTTCATTCCAGCCGTACCGTACCACGCCACTCGTTCTGCCCGGTGCGAAAGTACCGAAGAAGGATACGCTCCCGACAGAGTCGTACCTCAGACACCACCCGAACCCGGCCATGCGCGCCCCGCCAGCACATGACTACACAGACACACTGATGAAACAGAAGGTACAGCAGTACTGGCGTTAAGGCGAGCGGTACCCAGGCGGCAGAGTCCAACCCCACCCCCGGACCGGGCTTGCCTCCTTCTGCTCCTTCTTTATACACAAATTACACACCCGTTGCATCACGTTCACATATGGTTTTTTCGCCATCCCAATCTGCTTCCGTTTAGCAGGACATATACAAGCTCGCAAAGTTCAATCGCAACTTTTGCGGAGAGTTTATTTGACATAGACACACACACACTATATTAATTATTATATTTAGTGGTTTTTTCCCCCATTGAAATTCGCCCACAAGCAATTGCGTGTCACCAGAGCCGGAAGGTCGTTTAGTTTTGTGTTTATTTATGTTGTTGCTACGAGTTCCTTTAATAAATTTGCTTTCAGTGAAACGTTACCGGCAAAGTTGGAATGAATCTTTATCACTGCAAATAAAAATCAAAAAAATACCCATCCACCATAAATCGTCACCACTCTCCAGAAACGCGTTTACAACGATGGATCGATGGATGTCTTAATTGTTTCTGTTCTTCCCTTTTTCTCTTTTCGTCATGTCGTTCATTTTGCGAATTGTTATCACCCAACCATCGCATCTCGAACCCGCACACGAACGCCCCTTACCGGCGTGAATGTATTAAACAATCAACACAAAATGTTACCTTTATTTTGTTCGTTCTTCGTTCTGCTAATTTGTGTTCTGTGATGGTGACAAACAAACAACAACAACAACAACAACAACAAAAAAAAACAAAACACACTCACTCAAATGTTTACTCCAAAAATTCATCCTCCACATCGAACGTACGCATACATGCAGCTCGCTGAAACTGTGATTCATCGAGTGATTGGCGAAGAGCCACCGACCGGTCCGAAGGTGCTTGTCTACTTTAGTTCTCTACTCTTTTCTGCTTCCATTTTATTGACCCTTGTTTGTGTGAATGTGTGTGTGTATGTGTGTGTGATTTTGTGTGCTGTACGTTCACGTACTTGCTGCTGGATTGGTATTTTATGGGTTCCAAATTTCGCTTATTACTTTCCAAACCCCATTAGGTGGCGGTACTTCTGCATCTACCTGGACTACAACTACTTATACGTTTTATTTACTTTATCTTACGAGCAAGAGTCTTCCTCTCTCCCTTTCTTCACTGCTTCGTCGTCTATCGATATCCAAAGAGTAATCGAACTGCTCTCCACGTTATTATGATTCCACCTCTTCACTCACTGTTCTGTTTTCTTACATTTTTCTTTTCCGTTCTGTTCTGTTCTGTTTGATCATGTGTTTTTGTTGTGCTGATTTATCTGTTTTACTTGTGTTTACATTACACCAGCGCACACATGCGTTTGTTTGTGTTTTTATTCGTTTTCATTTGTTTCGTTTTATGTTTTCTTTATCTCACCGCTTACAACTTCTTTGTTTTTTTTTCTTGTTATTTTCCTTATTCCATATCGTTCTATCTACCTCCAGCAAAGTACTCCGTTCCGTATAAGTTATTAAACTATCAAAACAAACCTTCTTCGCAGGTCGTTCACAAGCAGTTCAACTCACCGATCGGACTGTACTCGGATAGCAACATTGAAAACACGATCAGACAGAGCGCTCCACAGCAGACACAAACCGTTCCGTAAGTAACCCGTAGCTGAGCTCTGTTTTTCTTTCCCAAATGGAAATAAAACTTAAACCCCCACAAGTTAAACTCCAACTCTAGTGATTGTGTGGAAAGTTGATTTAACAGCCCAGTTACTGAACAAAATTGTAAAACTGTAGCACATATCAACAAGGGTTATGTTAAATTAAAAAATAAAGAAAAATAATAAATATATAAATCCATATTAATTTTTTTTGCTCTCTTCAGTAAAGTATAATGCGTCTCCATTTTTGTGTCATCGTATATTTGAGTAGATTAACGAAACTATTCAATGTAAGATTTTTTAAAATTCACGTATTAAAGTTTAAGTTTAAAATTTAAAGTTTAAAGAAAATAATTTTATACAAGTATTTTTTTATTTTAATGTGTAATTAAAACATATATTCCTTAAATCACCTTACAAATTGTCAACTTTCCAGACAATATATTTTCCCTTCCCTAATTTTCAAACAATTCTTTCCACTCGTACAAATTGTTCCAAAAGCAAAGCAGTGAATGACGTTATAAATTTTTCTATGCACTCACACACGTACCACTAGATCGAACGGATACACCAATCGCCATCGGCCAACGAAAATTGAAGGGTAATGCATCGGTTACGGTTGTAGTATAGAGCTGTGGTTTGGATCGTAGCACTGCTATGGATTTTGTTTACTTTGCATATTTTTTTTAAAACATTTTCTGCCATTAATTTATGCTTCTTCCAATGAAGTGGTTTGCCGCTGGTTTTGGTTTGATCGATACTGTCTCGTGTGAAAGCTTTGCATTACTATAACAAAGCAAGAGTTTTTACAACACATTTTAGCTTGATGCGTGCTGAAAGCTTAGCAAACCAACCCAAATGCTGATCCCAAATCATTCATGCTACTCATTATCGTCCCTTGTCCCACTATTACTGGTTCCTCTATATGTTTCTCTTAGCCCTCACCGTGCACCAAACGTTCCAAAACGTTGCCTCTATACGCAACATCGAATGTAGCTCATGCAAAACAAAATTATTAACATGGTAAAAGAAACACATAAATCTCCAAAATTTAACTGCTTTCGATGTCGCTATATGGTGTTTTGTTGATGTAAATTTAAAAAAGTCTCGCCCCCTTTTAAGTCTCCATTATGGAGACTCAGAAAGCCTTTAGGAGGTAAAAAAAACAAGCATAGGAAAGATTTATAGACAACAAAACCCCACTCTCGGTGAACTCTTTTGTCTATTTGTGATTGATCTGCTGCACACAGAAAAGTATCCTTCCTCATTCTCTAAGGAGTTAAGCAAGACTGTCGGACCCATATCATAGCATAGCCTTCTCCGATTCCAGCATATTCATCGATCTGTCCTTCCTGAAGCAGAAGCAAAAGATCCTGGACGAGCAGCGCCGTCTCGAGCAGGAACGGCAGCTTCACAAGCAATATCCCTTCCAATCGTATGCCTCTTCATCGTCCGGTCGTACGTCCCGTCAGCAAACACTCAGTCCGCCACCGGTGCCACCATTGCCGGACTCGTACCAAATGGCCATCGACCCGTCATCAACTGCCGCTCACTATCACCAGCGTGATCAGCAACTTCCATAAGCCCCAGCAAACTGGCCGTTCAAGCTATCGTTCTGTTTTCCCAGCGTGTGTGTCCTACCCCTCCCATGCAGTTCTTCTCCCCCTTCTCCTCTGTTCTCTCCTTCCCACAAACCTTTCATCAGCTGCTTTTCATTATCTAATTGAAAAATTTACTCCCGCGCTAACGAACGCCACACCGCGTAAAATGCATGCTAACTTGGAAGTTTGGTTGCGAATCGTCTAAATTAAGAACCCACTCGAGTGGTCCATCCACTTGGAGCGTGGACAGAGTGTCCGATTTTTCGACCGAAAATAATCTCGCCCTCTTTCTCTCTCTCTCGTTCGGTTTCTCTCTTAGTAGACCGAGACCGAGCGAATTAGTAAAGAGAAGGAATAGCATTACTTTTTTCCTCGAAACGAATACAAAACTACCAAAACACAAAAACTCTTAATAGAGCCAATATGCTTGTTATTGTGATTTTTCATGTGTGATATGTAAACGAACGCATGAGGAGTAGGAGAAACGTTACAGAACGGACCAATTTATTACGCTTAAGCTTAGTAAGGTAACGAAAGGACCAACACTTATTACGCAACTGAAAAGATCCGATCATTTGATCGTAACGAATTGGACCAATTACTTAAAAAAAACCAAAAACAAAAACATATTATACCATTATTATAATTATTGTACGTTCCGTTCTGTTTCGTTTTGCCTTTAGAGTTAGAAAGGATCGTTTGTTGTTATTTCCATAATAAAATTTGTTGTTCAATGTGTTTTGTTGTTAGAAATAAGTGTCCAAACGTGCTCTTGTGTTGCAAACATCCGTGACGTCGACAAGGAATCTTAGCAATTGTCTAACAAAGTATCATTTTCTTCTCTTCTTTTCAAACTGCTCTCCAAAAATAAAACACCATTCATCATGCCAATGTGTGGGGCTACAACCTACTTTACATACACTATAAAAAAAATACTAAATTTGTACCATTTATGACACAATTCACATTTCCCTGATGGACGTTCGACTTCATTGATGGTTACACTTACGCATTAAATGTGCGAACGTGTTTATCAAACAAAACAAAAAACAACAAAACCCAACATTCTCACACTCTAAATGCCATCAAATGCACTGATGATGAACAACAAACCGTTCGTTGCAAACACCTGACCCATCATGCAATGTAAAACATGCGCCATTTTCACTCTCTCGCCACATCGTGCCGTGTGCGGGATGTACAAAACAAAACAAAAATACACACGGTTTGCTGATTGCCAAAAATAAAATTTTCCTTCCATTTGGCAACTAACAAAAACCGCAACACAAACGTACAAATAAACACGCGCCAAACGGTACAAAAATTCAACGTAATATGATGATGAAAACACATAAAAACAACCACGCGATCGACGCGTTTGTGGTGGTTGAAAAAATTGGGCATTACGCACACGCTTACAGCTACAAGAAAACCGTCGTGTTTGACCCATGCAAAAGCGAAACCTACCGTGCGCTGCAGGAAGGAACCGGCGAAGGTCTGCAGGAGGTGCCGAACCCGATTCAGCCGAAAACCTTCGCCCCGAACCGTTTAGTGCCTGGAAAGGTAGGTGTGAGCGAAAATAAGCATTCATCATGCGTTTACAGACGATCCAAATTGAATGACAATTTGTTAAATTTATTTATTTTATTCAAGTGTTTCGGTTCGAGTAATAAAAAGTTTCTGTGTTTAGTATTCCCTTTTTACTATTCCTTATTTAATTATCACCTTTATATATTACCAAGCAAAATCCATCTGTGATCGTTTGATCAAAAGATTATGACTAGAAAATTATTTTACCCATGACAGCATCATCAGCAGATAATATCACAATCGATGCACATTATAGCACAATCAAAATATTGTGTCTTTTATGTACGATTGTAATATCATCTGCTTCATTTGTCAAATGCAAATCAGTAATTATTTTTAGATGAGGAACGTAGCATCATATCGATTAGACTTTTTCGAAGTAATAAATTAAAAATAATAAAGCAAAACATTTCAAATTTTATGTAGTAACTTGCAATATGCTTCGATAAATTGCTCTATGTACGTCATTATACCATCACAAACTGATGATTGCTTTTCTTTCCATTATTTCCCACAGAAGCCTAACGCCAATCATCCTGCACCCCAGCCAGAGTACGCGTACCGGGTCAACTCGATGGGTGAACCGAACGAAAAGATCCACCAGAGTGGATCCTTCAAACGTTTGATGCTACACGTCATGAGTGAAATGGACTAAGCGTCCACATCGTGCCATTGTGCGCACATCAATTGTTGCGCACAGCGAATTTACTTACTTTGAAACACACATACAAACAAACAAAAAAACGCACACACACATACATCCATGTAGCTACATGTTCATCGAAGCGACAGTATAATCGCTTCAAACGAAACCCATTGGTAGAGTCCATCGTTTTAACCATACAAATGCTCTCGATCGTAAAGATCCTCCTGGGGATGAGAATACGATAAACAAAAACAACACCAAAAAATCTGTCCATTTTCGCTGTATCTCCCAGCCACACACACACACCAAATTGTTTGAAACATACTAGACCATAATCCGCATACGGTTCCTTGCCGAAATATGTAACTGGGCGTGAAATGTTTTGTAAATAAGCAGTACTTCCACCCTGCCCATCTAATTTGCTCACTGAAATCAGATTTCTTTGGGACGTTCTTTTTTCTTCTTTTGATTCTCTTCTGATATCCTGTTTATTACTTCCTTCCCCCTCCCCTCCTCCCAGTGAGAGCATTTCATCAGTTTCGCGAATCGCCCATCGTGTGTTTGCTGTAAGCACATTTGCATATTTAATTATTTATCTATATCAACGTATATTTACGCGATTGTATATTCTATACACTGATCTTTTATCGATTACCGCAAGCTCACTGGAAATGTTGAGCAAATCAAGCGAAACGAGTGTATGTTCTAGTCAATGCTGATCGTTAATGTGATGGCGGGCCGAACCCACCGTGGCATCCGGGCCCGCCACATAACGCTCAGAAGAAGTAGTTATCTCTTTTTTTTTATTACATCGTTACTACTTTTCGAAGGTTAAATGTTATGTGAAAAGCAAACAAAACTCTCACAATTTTTTTTGTATTTATTATCATGCTTGGGTTTCCTTCCACAAATGGAAAACCCTTGCTACGTTGTACGTTTTGTTTTTAGTAATGCTGGAAAAGGTGTGAAACACATTGCAACTTACCAGTACGATGGAATTTAAACGTGTATGCATATGCAAATGCAACAACAAAAGAAAAACAAAACAAATAATTGCACACACCCACATACACGTACACAGAACAAAATGGAAGATAGTTTAGCACGGCTTAATGCGAGATATATCTATTTATTACAGTTTATGTACACAGTGATATCACATACGATGAACGAATATGCAGAATAAAGATGAACTTACTATAAAACAAACAAGATTTAGTTTAGTGAACAGTGAACTGTGAAGATTATAGTTGAGAACATGACATTTTTTTCTTGAAAACCATACAAAAATAGCTTTATTGGGCTGATCATGTTTGTACATGATTTGCTATACATAATATTATAACAATTTGAGCTCATATTTTAACATTTTTCGCAACAAAATTTGTTTTAACATAAAACAGAAATGACGGTTCTGGTTTAATGAAACATTTTGGTTTAACTTTCCGAACGTTTATTTTCATCATACAGAACACAACGCTCAAAAGAGACAGCTATTCTTGACTTCACATACAAAACTTATGTATTAGTATTATCTTATGATTGGTTTTGTGTTTCAAAATATGTCCATTTAGTGTAAAAACTTATGTTTTGTAAATTGTTCAATTTCTCACACATATTCCATGTTAAGGTCACTGTTTCACGTGCTGACATATAGATGGCGTTAGCAATTCTGATTTCACAGGGGCTGCCAACTTATGTTGCTAATCAAATATTTTGTTGCTTAGGCATATTTTACTGTTTTTTTGTTTTGATAAAAATAATCTTTGTAAATATTTGTAATAGATTTACTGAAAATTTTATCATCATTTAGAAAGAACGGGTAAATAAATATCACGGTAATCTGTTTAACTATTTTAAACAAAATAAATTACACCAGAAAAAGCTACCATAATCCAATAACTTATCATAGATTAAACATTCTCTTAAAATAAGATACACATTTTGAAATAACTTTCATTAATTAGACAATAAACTTTCAGTTTTTTAAAGCGATTGTCTAAATCAAATCCAAAGACTCGTTTTCCTCCATTGGGTTAAACCAACCGACAATTGCAAATCAAATCTCACCTACATCGATTGCGCTTTGTAAGAACAAAGTATCATAAAGGATTTAGTAAATCTAGTATACTATTACACACATGACTCAGACATGACCTAGTAACCCAATAAACCAAAAAGAGAGATAGAGAATCCTAGAGCAAGACGATTATTACCTTACAATAACAGTTTGCGTTGTGTGTGTAGAGCTCAGCACAACAAGACAGCACTGCATTATAATTATAACAAAAAATCTCTCATGCAACTATTAAATCGGTGTAGAAGATCTGCAACATTGTATTCACGTTTGAGAAAATATCATCCAGATGACACAAAGATGGTTAAGCGTATGACTCATAATGATCTTATCTGTAAATTGGTATGAAATTCATTATAGACCAAATTTAATTCCAACTATCGATTGTATTTATCCAATTTGTCATGTGCCAGTTAAGCGTTCCCTGCTGACATGTATCAACAGTTTATGAAGCTATTATTATCATACACACCCTCCATGACACACGTTAACAGCACGCCCTTTATCTGATGCAATACCAACTGATGAAAACTCGCGGAAAACTCGAACAACAGCAAAATCACGGAAACAACCTTACGAGGTTTAATTGTGCTTTGCATGCGATCGATTTGGCGATCGTATTGCGTAAAATTTGTTCAATGAAAACTGCTCCGGACAAGTCGAAAAACACGCGGTGGAGGTTAGAACTGACGCTACAAACAATCACATCCCAAAGGAAGTTGTACGGCGGTGAGTGTGCATCGTAACAAAAGGCATACCCTGCATGCGATCGTGCATGCATCAGAACAATCCGCATCAGTCGCGTTCTTATCCGTTCCCACACGATTGTATTCTAATCGTCGGAAGGGGTTTTTTGCACTGCGCACCTGAACTGGGTGTCTAAAGTAAGACATGAACGATCGTTCTAGTTCCGCTAGATGCGACCCACCGATAGTCTAATTGATTGCACACATTTCCCGCCACGTCTGGTGCTCGGTGGTGATGGGAAATGTCTGGCCTATAAAAGCTACCGATCGCATTCAGCACAAGCATCAGTATTCGGTTGAGTGATCTCTCAAGCAACCAACTTTTTTCTCAGTTTATCTCCTTCGGAAGTTAAAGTCGAGCCGAAAATGAAGTTCACCGTTGCATTCGTGCTGTTTGCGCTGGTGTGTGCTGTGTACGCCCAAACGGATGCCGCCAAGGATGCGGCAAAGGATGCGACCGACAAGGTGAAGGATAAGGTCGCCGTTCCCGATGCACCCAAGCTGGACAAGGATGCTGTGACCACGCCGGACCCGAAGGATGCCGCCAAGAAGGTGGAAGATGCCGCCGGCAAAGCAAAAGAGCAAGCCGCTGAAGTGGGCAAAAAGATCACGGACGCATTCAAGCTGTGAAATGGCTGCACGAGATAGTCCGCCCATGGAAGGTGCTTTATCGCAGCAACCAGAATCTCAAACATACACATCTGGCACCAAACACTTGAAAGTCCAATAAATGTGACACTTGGAATCAAACAAGCAAGTGAGATAAAAACAAACATAAATCTTCTTTTCTCAAAAGTATCCGAAAATTGACCTCGTTTCGTGTGGAGATCTCGGTCGGTGTGTATGGGCAGTTATCGCCACTCTGAGAAGTGTTGCGGTTTTTACAATCGCACTGATACGGAAGGAGAGGCAGGACCAGCCCTAATCAGACCAAATCTTGCGGTTAACTATTTCCACTATAAAATGCACCCGACCGGAGCAGGCAAGCTATCAGTCAACGTTTTGTGTTCTGTTTCAGCACAACTCCAAACAGTGTGATAAACCCAAAGTCGTGTGATCTCGCTACTTTCTCGCCACATCCTCTCTCGTGCTCCGGTGTTATCGCTGACGCAACCATCGCTTGAACAATGGCGGATGCAAACAATCTGTTGGCACTGTTGCAGCGCCCACTAGAGCCAACCTTCCTGCCGAAAGATGACGGCAAGACGGTGATCGATCTTCCCGATGAGTTCCTCACCGATCGGTACCGTCCGATTGGGGCCGAACTGCAGTCACGGTTCTCGAACGATGCCGAACAGCGCATCCCGGTGCGACAGGTAACCACGCCGGATCTGTCGTTCGCGAATGGCATCGATCGCCGTGGAGCGTTTTCGCTGTTTGTGCCGAAGCATCGTGATGCGGCCGCTACGCTGATCAATCTGTTCATCCAGCAACCGGACGTGGCGGCGCTTATGAGCGTGGCTACTTACTGTCGCGATCGGCTGAATCCGGTACTGTTCCAGTACAGCTTGGCCGTGGCAGTGCAACATCGGGAGGACACGAAGAACGTCAACATCCCGTCGATAGTGTCACTCTTCCCGGACCAGTTCGTTGATCCGGCCGTCTTCCCAAAACTGCGTGAGGAAGGTTCCGTCGTACAGCAGGAGAATCGGGTGTGTACTGAAGCATTCCAAAGATTCACATCAGATCGACTTTACTATGAGGATGTCTATTTACTTCCTTTTTTTGATTCATAGATGGTGATCGACATTCCGCCAAACTATACCGCTTCCGATCGTGAAGATGAGCAGCGTTTGGCTTACTTCCGTGAGGATATTGGTGTGAACATGCACCATTGGCATTGGCATCTGGTGTACCCGGGTGATGGGCCTGATGCCGTTGTCCGCAAGGATCGTCGTGGCGAGCTATTCTTCTACATGCACAGCCAGCTGATCGCACGCTACAACATAGATCGCTTCTGTGCCAAGCTGAAGAAGGTACGCCATCTGACCAACTTCCGTGAGCCAATCGTCGAGGGCTACTTCCCGA
>STHB01008067.1:0-14868 GCA_018908115.1 Anopheles rivulorum | reverse complement strand
TCGGCCCTAGCTGACTGTCTCGTTAAGATGTGTGCATAAATGGTTCACGCAGAGTACATGGTCTGGTTCAAGGTTTCAACGGTTCAACCGCTATCAGACGAACCGATGGGAAGGTGCCAATGGCTAAATGCATGTGTGCTGTTTGTTTCAAGTCAAAGCTGTGGCATGCAAATTGTGTGTGTGTGTTTTTTTTCTTCTTTTTTTTTGTCTCCCACACAGCAACACCACTACCCTGTAGCATGTTTCGCTCTAGACTGGTTCCACTTTTTTTTTCCTTCTGCCTTCTTTTGGGAGATTTTTGACTGCAATTTTTAGTGCCATTTCGGCGATCGATATATATATCACGGATGTGGATCAACTAAAAACCGGCTCCTTTTTTGCCTGTCGGGAGGACAAGCAGCACTACATTGTTGCTAAGAGGCACCGGTTGGGAAAGCATCAACAAGGCAACAGGAATAACAAAAAAAGATGACTTGAAAACATGCAAAATTGTCACAGTAATCTGAGCGCAGCCTGATGCTGTGAAGTGCACAGACAAAAAAAAAAAAGAAAACCTCCCCCATGAAAAAACATAGTGCGAAAAAAAAAGGCACGTACAAACGGCGTTCCGCAATCATCATAATCGGTGGCCAATCGGAGGGCCAATGTTGAGCTTTTGGAATATTTTGTTTTTGCCTTTTTCATTTTGTTTCTAATGGAGAACAACACAACAATGCTGGACCGTTTTGCAACACGAAGCGATGGATTTGCATTAATGATTTGCTGCAGCACGAGCAGCAAAGACACAAAGTGAAAAGAACGCACGTACGGTGCGATCCGGTTCGGTTGATATTTTAGGCTTGTAGTTTATTCTTTTTTGCTTATTTTTTTGGGGGGAATTTTAGGCTAAACAAAATATTCGCGAAAGGGCACACAAAAACTAAACACACACACACACGAAAATCAAACTTTCTGGAGCCAGCATTCATTGTTGGATGAATGATTGGTGTACTTGGGCCGCGAGCTTAGATGCTGCATGGGGAAGGTTCACGCAAGGGTGGAAGATGGGATCGAAAATTGGGCGGCCAATTTGGGGGGGCAAGAATGGCCTCTTTTGAGGCAGCTTGAAGCTGCAATTTGATATTTCCCCGTAGCACAAAAGTGAAGTCAAACGCAGCAAAAAAAAAAACAGGACACAAGGCAAACGGTCGTATGCCCACTTCTGTCAGCACATACTTTGGTGGCTGGTGCTGGTTGGTACAATTCGCCCGCCTGCAACCATCACATTTCGTACCAACCGGTGATGCCGTAAGATTGAAAGGTTGTCACACAATCGGCCAGAATAGACACACACGAGGGGGTGAGTTGCATGGGATGCAATTTCGTGCCATTGAATATCCCCGTTGCAGAAGTGCAGCGTGATGCGATGAGATTGATTTTCCGGATATGCCCCCGTGTGTGGGTGTGTTTGTGTGTGCATTGATCGAATGCTTCGGTGCTCTTGTTTGAAGATGACACTCGAACGACACACACCGGTGTGTCCTGTGTGCTAGGCGAGTGGTGCTTTATGCTTCGACATCCTATCGGTATGTGCCGCTCGGAACAAAGCGACCGATAGAACCACTGGCTGGCGAATGGGTTTTTGGAGGGATGAAGAGGAGACGGAGAGGAGGAGGAGGTGGATTGGAATTTCGTTTAAAGTTTTGCCCTTCCAGTCTGTCACTGGATGATTGTTCATGAAACGAGAATCTAATCAATGGCCTTTTGAAAGGAGGGTGTCTAGCATATGCTGTCTGTCTGTTATTGGGTGCAGACATTTACTGGTGGATCTACCGAAGGAAGGAAGTGACCTGGTGTGTGTGTGTGGAGTGATATGAAGCACCGTCAGGCAATTGTAGTTTTTGATGAATTTCTATCCTTACCATGCATTAGTGACGCCTCACGCCTAGTCATCCCTGTTCCGGGGGTGCGATAATGCCGTGATTATGGAGCCGAAATAGGCAACCTCTTTGTAGGGGTAGTGAAATTAGACACTGCACACTAATAAAAGCAGAGTGCAAACACACTTCGATTGGGATCGAGGATAGTTATGGGAACTTTATTTCCGTTTTGGGTGCGTTACTTTACAGCAACAGGTTCATCAGTGGCAGTTAGCTTTTTTTTTGTTTTGGTCTGATTCTTTCCTAGCTCAAAATTCCAAAAGCCCCTTTGCTTTTCCTTCTCGATTGCGTGTCTATTTTGGGGGGAGGGGGGAGGGGGGCGCCAATACACACACTCACCCAAACGTTCCAACAAAGGCTAGGCACTCGTCATGAACGCAGCAAACCGTTTGACCGAAAGCGGTACATTAATGTGACGCTTAACCACACGAGCAGCGTGTTAGCGCCAGCCTACCGTGGCATGCCGTGCCAACGTTGACACCTACCTTTGTCCAACGTGTCACGGTTGGTTAACGTTTGTGCTCATCGTTTTTGGTAGCGGCACTTATGAGCAAAAGGCTCTAATAAGGGAGCGCTTCTAGATCCCATGCTTATGGGATTAATATGCGCCGCGACGGTGGGAACAACAATTTGCTGCAACAATTACAGTGATATACTTTAATGGGCTTGCGTTTAGTGGCTTGTTTTGATTGGGTCACGCAATACGGCAGCTTGTGACGTGGGGTATGTGGCACATCAAAATGTCCCATAATGCTACCATTTTGTTTGTTAATTGAGTGTGTTAAAGAGCACAAAAATACGGATAACAAACGTAAATTCTTAATCAAGCTGGAAGTGTGATAACGATGGGATTAGTCTTGGGAATAAAATTCTTTTTTCTATTTTTATCATAACGCATTACTTAATGATGTTCAAGTTGCAGGATTAAATGCAATTCAGTGCTATTTGTACATTAGATCGCACTCGGAAATGCAAAACCATTGAGAACTCTCCACCAATGGCTATTGCGTTGCTTTAGCTCGTAATATAAAATCTGCAGGTGATCCCACCAGAAGCTCCAAAAATCTTTTTCTTCTACGAATATTTAGATTTGTGCTCATAATAGAAGATCTGCAGATGATCCCACCAATAGCACCAAAGATCTCTTCATTCTACGAATATTTAGATTTGCGCTCATAATAGAAGATCTGCAGCTGATCTTACCAGATGCTCCAGAAATTACTTATGGTTGAGTGTGAGTTAGGAAAAAATCCTATCTTTTAGTTGTTTGTTACGTCCAAACGGCACCAAAAATGGCACTCCACAAGTAGTTACGTCACACGTCATGCTATAAATGAGCTCTAAGCATTTACGCTGCCGTGTAAATATGCAACATGTTTGAAATTTTTCACGATCATTTTATTATGTTTTCACTGCTGGCCCATTTAGCGTTATTGATTGCTTTTGGAGCGTAAAAAACCTTCTCATCCCCAAAGATTTGTCCCATAACTACGGTTGGATGAGAGAAAAAAAAAATCCTCCCCCCCCCAATTAGTATATCTATCAACATCAATACGCGCTGTCAACATGAAACATCAACCAGTGTTTGTGCGGTATGGTATATTGCGCGCTGGGATGGAGTGTTTGTTTCGTTTTGGTTTTGGTAGCCGCCGTGTTGTTTTACGCGCAAGTATGCGCACGAAAATGTCGGTTTAAATTGAGTGAGCGAGAAATATGCGGTGCGATGATTTGTGTCCTCGGTTACGCTTGGGTGAAAAATACACAAGATCATGATGTGTTTTCCTTCCTTCTTTCGGGTGGTAAGCGAAGAGGTGTCGGTCAGGATGGGGGTAGGTAGATAGAGAAGGTCGTGTTTGTTAGCGTAGAAAAATTGTCCCCCAGCCTTTGCTCCGTGCTTTTTATGTTGTTTCCCTTTTCCGGTCCGGTTTCAAAGATTGGTTTGTGCGAGACGCGAACAAAAACCAAAAAAAAAACATGTTTGCTTGCGTGCGCAGCACGATCGACGTCAGGGCAGCAAAGATCGATGCCTGGATCGCAGAAGTTTATTTATGGCGCCCCTGATCCACTGTGTTTGGTATGTAAATAGAGTTTCGATTTGCCAGCAGGATTTGTGTTTCATACAATTGTGGACTAAAAGGCGGGAAGTGCGGTGGGATGCATTGGGTGTTTAAAGGTTGTCCGAAATTCGCCTCTACTAATTTGCAAATTTTCTTTTATCCTGTCACTCCATCCCATGGACTAAAAATTGTTCCAATTTTGCATAAACAGCTGCCCAATGTCAGCAAACCGAAAGTTCAATGACCGCTTTTGTGTCCCTTATTCTTGTTACTATTTCTCGCGGACATTCTCGCAGTTCATTGCTAGAACCGTATTGCACGTCACGCACCATGTTCCAAAACTGTCTTTTGCGCCTTTGATTTCGTATTTGTTTTTCAACTGCTGCCTATGCGCTACTGCTTCCCCATTTTTTTCTTAGATTGTTACAAATGAGCGAATAATTAACGCAACGGAAATGGAAAGATAAACGAACGATTTGTGTACGTAGCGAGATCTCTCTCTCTCTCTCTCTCTCTCTCTCTCTTTCTTTTCCTCTTTCGAAAGATCGTGATATGAAAAAATTATCCCTCAAAAATACTACAACTACACGTCAAAGATATGTGGCCGTGGGCACGTTTGGGGGATGTTTTTTTGTTTTGCTTCCTTCACCCCACATGTCGGCGTAGGTCCCAAAGGTGGGAATGTTACGCGGATAAAAATAAATAATCCCGCGAACGGTACAGTCGCGCCGACGGCGGCAGCACTGGCCCCGAGATGTTTGTAATTTCTGCACCGGCAAGATGTTCGCCATTTCAATGCTCGTGTTTTGCGGTGTCTTTGGCCTCTCCCTCCCCGAGCCGAATAATATGCAATTCCGGTCGAATGATGAACTGCGGATGCGTGACTTTTGGTGTCCACGTGGCCCGTGATTTGTTTTGTTGTAGAAATGTTTGTAATGCGGAAGATCAAATTCTAGTGGTCGAAATATCGTTGAAATGTTTATTCTGGGAAGAAAAACCTAGTATAATAACTACACAAATTATCACAAAACAGATTAACTTTAATCGACTTGTTACGGCATATTATGCGTTTTGAAAAAGATCCCTGCTGTTGATGATCCTGTCTTCCTCCCAGAAAACCCCCTTTTTTGTGTCACGCCCCAAAAATAGATCCACGTTGGTTGCGTTTATCGCATTGATTTAGATGGCGACAGTCATTAACACAAAACCTCCGGGCATTAAGTGGAGCCAGCGTATTTAGCCGAGAGTTGATGAGTTTTTATTCGCATTAAAATAAACCGTGGCCATATCGTGAAAACGGAGAAACTATCCGCACAACACTAAAGCAGGCGGTACGCAACCGGCGAGGGGGGGAGGCTGCCCGTTGTAGACCGCCGGGCCGGGACAGTGGACACACCATGTATAAATATCTTGCCAATTCATCCCATTCGACCGAGCCCGAGCTCGAATACGATAAGACAGTGAGGCATGCTAATTTCATTGCTTTTAACCTAATTTACTGAGCAGTCGTCGGCTTCCTAGCACCAGAGAAGTCCGGTGGCACTGCGGCGTGCCGCTGTATGTGTGCCAATGTTTGACTAAGGACCATGCAACATCTACTGCTGGACTCGAGTGACTGCAAAAATTGTTTAATTTGTCCATTAAAAAGAGCAACAAAAATTGCGAATCGAAGCGAAGATCTCCAGAGCTCCGAATGTCTCCGAAAGTCTTTCAAGTTATGGCGTAATGTCGGGCGCGCGTGTTTCGACCGCGCGTGGCCACCATTTCGGTGCTCCCTTTATCGCAGCCGCACTGTCTGGGGTGGTGCGAGCTGTACCGGGGCATTTTTGTTCACAATTTGCATTTCAAATGGAGTCGGCAAACGTGCGTCGTGCTTGGTTTCGTGACAAGGACGGACTGTTACTGAATCTGTCCCTGATCCGTATTGGATTCCGGGCTTCTGAAGCTCATGGTAGAGCAAACACTCTGCTAACTCCTGAAAGTAAGGAACCCTGAGTAGACGTGTCCAAGAATGTTGTGAGTCAATATGTATTAAAGCAAGGTGTGACTTGTTCAAGTTACCAGAGAGTTCCAGGGAGTGTACTCACCGCTTTTATTAAATTTTATTTTACGTAATTACGCAATCTATTCAAATGCCCTTTTTTGCTGGCTTGTCTCCACTCACTAAGAGGGCATTGACAGATGACGAGAAGTAGCGATTCCCGTATGTCATCTTGCGAAGTAATCTTGTACGAACCCGGACGAACCCGTTCGCAAGATTGCGGAAAGTGCCATTTAAGGAGATTCCAAGCGACCTGATTCAGTTCGGTGACTGTTTTATGTCTTGCGCCGTGCGGAGATCGTAGCTGGCAGGGGCCAGCTGGTTTTCTCGTACGACTTTTATTTGTTCTACACACAGAGCACATGCAATATCTGGCACAAAAAAAGATACACGTGAACCGAAAGGGAAGGGCACACGGTGAACCCTTACCAAACCGTGGTGCCATTTATCGGTTATGGCCTGATAGAAACCCGCCTGTCACACGGTGGAGACATGAAGTTTTCCTTGCCGACGCGCGCGTGTGTGTACGCCAGTTTTGCCGGCTGAGCGCTCAGAAACCTGTCTCCGCAGGAAGGTGTGTCGAGCTGCTGCTCGAGCATCCAATAAATGGGGTGGTATTTTTTTTGTCTATTCTCATTTTACCCCGTTTAGGGGTGGTTTTATTTACATTTACCACCGAGTGGTTCAGAATGGTGGTCCACCCTAGGATCTTGGATGTTGCAGCTGCTGCTGTTGAGCTGGAACGATTATTAGAGTGATGTTAGTTTTCGGAGCAAATCACTACTGAAGCTATACCGGGAAGTTGGCCCTTCGATCAGCTTCAACAACTGCTACACTGCTCTGTCGCCCTGGTGGCTGGAAATGAAAAGCAGCAAAAAAAGGCACATGTATTAGATGCTGGATCGTCGTGTGTTGCGTGTGTGTAAAGCGAACGTGCGCTGCATGAAAGTAGCGCGCCAGGGACTGTTTCGCGATTGTCGCATTGAAGGTTGATGCTGTCCAATCGCTTACACGGAGCAGCCCGGTCGTACGACGTATGGTTTATAGGCGATACTACGCATGACTACGTTACGACGAGAATCGACTCTAGCGCTTGCATGCCTCCAGTGACTAGCGTGGCGACAAAAAAGTGCCCAAGCGTCTGACATTCCACGGTGGCAGTAAGAACGACTAACGGTTGAGGGAGACGAGAAAAGGAGGTATTAGGAGGGGGGAGAATAAATGGAGTAACTCACCCAACTCCCCTTCCCCCTCAAACACACACGCACACAGTCTGGCGTGTGCGGGCCAGTGTGGCAAGCAAGTTCGGCCGAGACTTGGTGACGACGAATTTTTGCGCGAATTAAATTTATGCTGCACGCACGCACACACACTCATACATACACTAAACCCCCCTGGGGAGGAGGACGACAGTCATCTTTACCAGTGCTCTCGCGTTGGGAGTTTCGCGAGAGAACCTGAAAATGAAAAGTAATCTCGGTTACTAGGCGAATATCATTTGCAAAAGCGAAAACAGTACGTCCACGACGCCCTTTTTTTGTTGTTGTATCGTGGTAGGAGATCGCGCGGAACTGTTCCACCATTGCTTCTTCCGGTGTTTTGGCGTGTTTGAAGGAAAGGAATGAGGGAAGGTGGTAGGGGGTCGTTCCCATGAGCCGAATGCTTATAATGCAGCAGCAGCACGGGCACGATCATAAGCATAATTTCCATGATTATCGCTTTGCTGCGAAGTTAAACAGCATTTTCTCGCATTTTCCAACCGCCCCCCCGGTTGGCCGGGTTTGTTTGGGGTTGACTTACTTTTTATGCATGTATGAGCGAAGTATTATACTTCGCCCGTTTACGCTTTAAGGAACCGGCACGGGCCGCGTTGGGTTGGGATAAAAGCTAAATAACGAAATGTAAATAGCATAATTATATGAAGCCTGGGCCTGACCCCGAAGGGAGAGAAATAACCTTTTGCGGTTGGCTGCCGGCACGAGAAAAGCTAATGCCAATTGTGATTTCATGTGGGAGTGTATGTTTTTTTCTACTTCTGCCGAACCTTTTGCTCCATGAATCAGAATTCGGATTCACCAGATTTTTGGTGCTGGATGGTTATTTGTCCTTTTTTTCGCTTCTTTGCTTGCAACCACGCAGACAAACGACTACAATCCTCAGGTATTGCGAAGCCGTAGCGGCATTATAGTGGCCACCGTGTTCCAGCCTGGATCAATAGAAATACGCCGCACAGTGTACGCCTTCTCGTGTACGCTGCGGTTCCGGTTCGGTTCGTGTAAATCATAAAAAAATATGACCCCACGGAGGATGCGGCATTTTAAGGACATTTAATATCCCTCCGGAGGTGCGTAAGAGCGCACGCACACCGACAAACACCGGTGAACTAATGCCACCCCATTTGCGCACTAATGTGAACGCGCGCGCGCGTATGTTTTGTGATGCAAAATAAAGAACACCCCAAGGCGAGTGGAAGGGAAAAGGGAAGTGAAGGGAGGGTTGTTCGGGGGATAAGGGCGGCCACATGAAAAAACAGGGATATTTGTATTTTATGATTACGTCTGTTGTGCCAACTGGTGTGGCAGGCCGGCCTTTTTGTTGACAAACCGAAATTGGAGTCATATTTCCTTCCGGTGGTGTTGCCCTTGTTCCGGTGTGTTGGGTTCTTGGTTGGTACTCGCCTCAGAAATTCTGGTACGCCTGTCGGCTATTGGGAACTGTTTCCCAATCTTAACGCTGCCGAAGTACCTCCACAAAGAGGACGCCACCGGCAAGGTGTCATAAGAACAGTTGAACTTCTTCTGATTGGGTTTTCCCGTGCTGTATTAGGTTACATCATTTTCTCCGGTTGCTCGTATGTTCTACCGTCGGCAAACACCAGAGGCACCCTCTGGTTGTGTCATTCAATACCAGGGCGGAGTTTTCTCTTTTCATGTTGAGCTTTACAGGGTACGGATAACTGTAATGTGTCATATTTGGAGGATTATCTATAATCCGTCCTGTGTAAGACTTCAAAATTGTTGCCGCAACCGTATTGAATAGCCGAGGATTTGGAGCTTTTAGTGGTCTAATCATTTGAGCTACCGATTCCAACAACTCCAGTAATATTATTTCTGCTTTTTATTATTGTAACCTAAATAATAATTCCTTATTGTAGAGTATGAAGAAATAAGTAATTTGTTTTATTAATAACTTTTTCGAAACAAATACCGAACGGCGACCTATGTCCAAAAAGTCTAACAACTATGCCCATTTTATGCAGCTTACAGTATTCGAACCGCAACAGATGTCCTGCTTCACGATGCAAGATGGAACGTAACTGTGAACTTTTTTTTTTGCTCTCTATCCCACGTGACAAAATGTCGACCACAGGCGTGGGCATGGCACGGGAAAGAATTTAATTTAATGTCAAAAGCACACGTGACCAAGTGTCAGTTAAATTTGAAGCGCACGATGACACCAAAGGTGAGAGGTCCTCCGGGGCGTCCACAACGTTAACGATTGTTTGACAGGTTTGGTTTGTGAAATACGAACGAAAGAGAGAAATTCCATTTTCATCTGCGGTTGAGGTTTGAATGTGAGCTGCTTTTTGCTTTATAGAAAAAAAGTCTGAATAAAAGATTGTAATAAAATTAAAGCAACAAGAGATTTCTATAGACAGCACGAGATTGGAAGCAAATTTGTGATTAATCTAACACGATCGATTGATCGGTTCGATTTGAACAGCTGTTGGATTGAGCATCGACTGTTTTGACGGAGTTCTCTTTTTTTTTAAATCTGGATAGGCGGTTTGTTTCGCCTTCATCACCCACTAGGCGGCAGTTTCGGTTTTGACGGAATGATAATTTAAGGGTTGTCTTGTAAGGTTAGCAGTTTCTCTCTCCATTCTCGTCTATTTTCGCTTTATTCGTTATTTTGGTGTGTTTGGTACTCCCCTATTCCCCCACCCCCTTTCTCTTAACTCCCCCATCATCTCCAACTCCTTTGATGATGTGATCCACACGGGGAGACTGGCTGAGACCCAGTTGCTTGGTCTCTCCTTCAGCGCTTCACGCAGCAAAAAAAAAACAGACAGACCAAGAGAGACAGAAAACAAAACATTAAGCGCAAAAATGTCGGACCCGTCAGATTGGTCGCGAATTGGCTCGTCAGTCATCAATCAGGCGCTCAACCTCGCAGCGAACGGGGCAACGCCAACAGTTTCATATGCGCGGGACATATTGGAGCGAGCGAAAGAAAACATATGAAAGAGGGTGTGTTATGACGCCCTCTGCCCCATCTTACGATGGGTTGGGGTAGTGGGGAGGGGGGGTTTGCGGTTCGAATGCTTCATGCCACAGTTGTCGATGTCGCACGCGCGAATAAGTGAGCAGCACACAAAACAACACAACCAATCCAGCACACTAAACGCAAACTCGGTGGAATTTTCAATTTCGAACTACGTCCGCGCGCACAAACACAAATAAAATAAAACAAATCACCAGATCTCGCCAGATCTGTCTTTGCCCGCTGACGTGTTTGGGGGTTTGCGTGCTGGTGTCCCTTTTGATGCGAGGGTGAAAGTGATTACACGAATTTAGCACGGCGCGCTATCGCTTCACGTGCTTGGTGGTGTCTCTGTTCGGCCACAACCCAAGCCAGCCGGCCGTCCATTGCCCTCCACCGATTGACCTTTAAACGAGCAATGTAGCGAATGATTGGGAATATTTTTATAGCAGTTCCCACACGCCATCTGCACGGCGGAAACATTCGTCTCGGAATGTTGCATGGACGACGCTGCCGCCGCCGTCTGACATTCGCCGCGGTGATTGGAGTAATTTTTTTGTTTTGCGTTCTAATGTCGAATTTGGGGTTGATTTTTTTTATTATGATTGTTGGTGTCCAACGCTACAGAGCACGAGGAATGCTTTTGCCCGTTTTGTTTCAACGCTTATCAAAGTCAAATGAGTACGCAAAAAAAACGAGCAAAGATTGAGTAACGCATCATTAATTACTTTGCCTGCTGATAAGTGACACCCGAATGGGGCAGACACATTGCGCCTCACCAAAGAAGCGAACATGTGTCAAACTTTTACATTTCACAGGTAAAATGTTGTTTTTGGCGTAACAAAAAAATGGCCAATCTCGTAACCGCTTACTATCGCTAAAGTATTAATAAAGCGACCATCACTTTGTCAGTTTGAAGTGGTTTGTTGCGACTTTTGAAGGAATATTATGACATGTGGCGGGTTTCAGGGTTATTGATGTCAATTTTAATCATATTAGCATACATTTATGAAGAACCAGATTCTTCATCCAACTAGTTTAATGATCTACTCACGAAATAAAAGCTTAATAGAAGTTTTCAGTTTTTTCTGTGAGGAATAGATTTAGACGAGGTTCGTTGCATGATCCTCATTATATTAGAGATAACTCCTAACTAAAGGATACTTACAGCCAAAACAAATTCTTCAACCGCATCTAACTTTAAAGCGATCTGCCAACTGCTCCAAATAAAATCCTCCAAACTTTACACACGTCACTAAACAAAGCACACAGTAATTTATAAAATCAAAAGCCTCTAATCTGGATCAAGGCGTCTTTACTTTGCTCCAACTTTTCCCTCCCAAAAAAAAACACCTTCCAGTATGTTAACTGTCGGATAAAGAAAATCCTTATCCCAAATGATTGAGGTAGCATTAACTCTATTATCCCCGGTATGTACGTACGTACGACCACCGCTCCGTCAGGTTCTGTTTTGTGGATCGGTACCACAACCCCGGGGTTTGGTAGATGCCGAGTCTCCAGCACAGTAGTCGATTATGTTCAACCATTCGGAAAAACGACAGTATGCGTCCTTCCGGTGCAGGCGGATAAAGTCTTTGCCCGGTGAGCGTACGGTGTGCATGCGGAACGTGCTTCGATGCTGTCTGCTTCCAGGAAAATCCATGCATTTGCTGTTATCGGTGAAATTGTCTAGACGCTGCTAACTTTATTCCAGCGCGTACGTTGGGCTCATCGCCTCCTTCTACTCGGGGGATGGGTATTTATGTTGCCAGTTTCTACGTTGAAATCGAGTGAACCGGGTGCGCTTTTAGCAAGACCGGCGTCGACTTCAAGATTAGTGTTAGACTTATGGTTTAGAATTCTGGTGCTTTGGGGGAATTGGTACAAAGGAAGATCTCACTCTAGGAATTGCTTAAAAGAAATCTCAAACAGATAAGCTTTGTTTTTATTTTAGCTAATATTTTCCGTTTTGCAATTGGAATTCGCAGATACGTTTCAATGTTCACTCCACAAAAGGATCTTTTCTGTACATTAAATACCTATACCAGCCGTTTACAACATTTCCCAACATCGATGCACAACTTATTATTAATTCCTTTCCAAATATTTATCTCATTACAGGTAATGGAACACTTTTTCTCCAGCCTTCCTACACACATCAGGACCGGTCTTACCATGCATGCGTATCAAATCGATTGTTCAAAAACACCTTCAGCAGGCAGGAATGGTTCTCACACTCCCACATGGGAAGTGTTTTCGCAGTACAGGTTCATCAATTTTCCATCGTAATTATTTACCGATTTTCCCTCCTTCGATGTCAGCCGTAAACGGTTCTCGGGAGCAAATGAACATCTCGGGTACGGGTGTTCCGTACATCGTTCCGTAACGTACCTATACTTGTATCGATCGTTGGGAGCTTTTTCAAACCGAAGAGAGAATTTGTTTGACCGGTGTTGTTCCGGGCATCATACGTCGGGTGATACATACGCATGCCACCGCAGTTTCCTGCAGCGGTTTGGGGCTTGTGATCAATTATTAAATTCCTAATCAAATCAATTCCCTTTTCCTACCTTTCCGGCATGAGGATGGTGGTCCTTGTTGGGCGAAGTGTATGACAGAAGAACACAATTTGATGTACAAAATAACTCGAGTCTCGAGGACTTGGAAGAGGATGTTTTCCGGTATCTTGGAATCGTTCCAGTAGAGTACACACCATCATACTACATGGTAATGGTACATTAGGTCTAAAGAAGGTAATTTGTGATGAATGATATTATGTCGTGTTGTAAAGAAGGAATAAGATTTCATTTTGATTGTAAAAACGTCGCGATTGCTTCGATATTGAAGCTTTAAAAAAATACTTTGAATTATTCAAACTTTTATATAGAGTATTATAAAACTCTTAACTACCTTCACAGTTTTGGTGTAATAAATTTAATAACCAAAAAACGGATAAATGTTGTCCTAAAATTGGAGGTTTTTTTTGGGTCTTTCATCACAAAGCTTGACGGTCATCTTGTGCCGAAGCCGCTTTGGTGGTCTCTCGCGTGCAAGGAATAAGGAACCTGCGGAAAAACCCGTTTTCCTTCACATAATTGCGGTTCCGTGCGTTTCTGTGTTGGTGAGCGCAAGTGCTTGCGTGTGTGCGCGCGCCCGATGTATGTTGTGTATTTTTCCGTGCACGACGCACACAAAAACCCTTTAGCGAATGCACGAGACGGTACTGGCTGGGACAGGTTGTCAGGTCGCAAAACTCGACTGTTTGCTGGAAAGGAAACTTCCACACACAACAGCGCAAACCGATGGATGGTGTGTGTGCGCCTGTTGGTCTGGATGGGATGGATCCAAACTGGCTGGACACGCCGACGAGTCGTCGAACAAGAGCAAAAGGAAGAAGGAAAGAAAGAAAAAGCGGGGCAGCGTCTTAATAATAATAATGATGATACAAATAAAGCTCAAAGGCATCCAGGGAAGCTAGGAGTGTGTGTGTGTGTGTGTGTGTGCGCCCGGGACGCAACATCGGAAGCAAAACAAAGAGCAAATGAAAAACCGTTACGACGCATGCTGGGATGTGTACCAGCGCGCCTTTGGAGAAGACCCTTTGGAGCGTGTGGATCTGTTGGAGCCTTCGCCCAGTGCGGCGATGACTATGCCGGTTTTGTGAAGCGCGTTCGGCCACGCTCGGACAGCATTCATTCATAGTGACGGACGATCAATGGTTTGGCGGTGTGCGTTTTGCCAGGGTCACGGCAATACACATATCGCAACGCCAATCACGCTAGGTTTGACAGATAGGTATATGCTACAGGCGGTGATCGCTCTGAGAGCCCATGTTTTGTGTCTAGTGGCCCTCTGCGACATTGGTTGGTAATCAGGATTTCTCAATCTAAGGTAACAATGCTTCCTCACTGCTATCTCTAACCTCCTGATGAAGGTGTTGATTATCAAAAAATGAATACCACTCCGTACCTTTTTTCAAGCTTCCTTTGTGTGACACTTCAGGCTTGAGCGAGTTGAACAACACAAAAAAAGGAAGCTAAATTAATGCTCCTTCGCCGACCTGGCTGGGGTAGCAAAGGAGCGTTCCGGTCAACGGCCACGGCAACGGTCAGCGCGCTAGGAAGGAGCAGATGGCAAGTTAAACATCGATGAAGGTAATTATTGTAATTATGCTATTTGTGTCTTAATACCTGCGCGAGTTCTCCATTCCAACGCAACGCAGCTGACAGGGCGCGGAACCAAGTGCCAAGTTCTTTGTTCCGCAGCTCGACCGTCGCATGATGGACGTAATGGATAAACTATAATTTTGTATACACGGCTAAAGGTTCCAGAGTCGCCGAAAAGCAAACCATCATTGGAAGCTTTAAATTATGAACCCGCGGTGAGTTTAGTAGGTTAGTTGACTGGGTAAAAGCGATCCGAAGGATATGACCTTTCTGGCGCTGTGTTTATATTAAGTTGTACGGCTGTACGGCTGTGTAGCTTATAGAATGTACATATTTTATTGCCGCTAGAACCTTTAAAGCATCAACTGCCAGCAGTGCTATAAATGGCACGCTGAGGTCAAGAATGGAATATATAAAATGTA